>JARBWK010000360.1:0-34834 GCA_030556195.1 Anolis apletophallus | reverse complement strand
TTTTCCTTCTCCTAGGATGGTTGCCAAAAGGCTAGAGAGCCCATCCTGCCCGTTGACGCTCTCTGTGAGACCCTTCTTCGGTTGTGACCAGTCTGGCATGGGGGGCCCACCGGGGGCTATTATGCCACCGCCAGCATAGCCCACCACTTCATTAGGGTACGCAAGCCCCTCCCCCACTGCAAGGGGGCGCCAACGGAGAGGTAGCAGATTCACAAACTGACCACCATGAGGGCAAATCCCGGCTGTAAGATTTATGAATTGGAAGAGTTTTATCAGAAGTAGAAGTGTGATTACATCGCATTATTTATAGGGAGTGGTGTAATAAGGGATAAACATTAACAGAGAGAACTAGACTCGTAGAGATGTGCCCATGACTCATTGTTTGTTTATTAGTTCGCTTTGTGTGTCTATGTCGGTGTCCACACCTGGCTAAATTTACATGTGACGTGGGCATGGAAACTTACCTTTCCCTCGTGCTGCCACTATATGTCAGAAAACCTTTTACCAGGGCTGGATTCGAGCAGCTCGACATTGAGTCCAAGCTGGGGCGACATCAGAAAATTCCCTCCGTGAGGAGAACCTCCTGTGGGTGTCGTGAGGCAGAGGCGGAAGTGGGGGACCCGGGACACGCCTTCCTAAAATGCCCCTCTTACCACAGGATCCAGCTGTATTATCTAGAGCATGGTGCTCACACTTTTCCAGCATGCGAGCTACTTATAATAAAAGCAAGTCAGAAAGATCTACCTACCTCCTCAAGGCTGGGGAGGGGGAGGGGCTTGGCACAGCCTGGCTCCGCCCCCTCTGGCTTCAGCTCTACCAGCAGCTTCTCCAGGCTTGAGGATGGCAGTGCCAAGCCAGTGGTGGCATAGCTAGCACAAGGCTGGTTTGGCATTGCCATCCTCAAGCCTGGAGAAGCTGCTGGGAGTTCCAAAGTCAGAGGGGAGGGGTGGGGCTTGGCGTGGCCTGGCTCCGCCCCCTCTGGCTTCCGCTCTACCAGCAGCTTCTCCAGGCTTGAGGATGGCAGTGCCAAGCCAGCCTTGTGCTAGCTATGCCACCACTGGCTTGGCACTGCCATCCTCAAGCCTGGAGACGCTGCTGGGAGTGCCGAAGCTGGGGAGGGGGCGGGGCTTGGTGGGGCCTGGCTCCGCCCCCCTCTGAGAAGCACCCCATCCAGCTGGGATCGACCAACTCCGGTCCCAGGATCGACTGGTCGATCACGATTGACTTCCTGGGCAGCCCTGATCTAGAGAACGCTGGCCATCCGCGAGAAGATGAAAGCAAAGAGCTGTGACATCACCAACATCAATGCAATTTAATACAGATATGTTTACTAGTTTTACTTACCCTAGCCCCTCTCAATTTCTATTATAAGTAATTAATTAATTTTTAAGTAATTAATTAATTTTTAATCTTTTTAATAAGTGTTGTAGATAGGAGTGGGATTGGCATGTCGGCATGTTTTGCCTTCACATTGTCATTTACTGTATGAATGGGTATGTATGGTATGATTTTATATGGTCAAAACTGACTCATCAGTAAAGAATATATATGTGTTGGTGTCTGTTTCATTGGCGTCTTTGTTTTCTAATTTAGTATTGCATTTTATGTATTAATTTGGTTTGCTGTGTAGTTCGAGCATTCTGTACAATTTCTGCCTCTTTTGAATTGTTGTCTTTAATGTCACCTGGGATTTATAGTTCACCCACAATCAAAGAACATTCTGAATTCCCCCAACTCGTAGACTTGGTCCAAACTTCCCACGCAGAACCCCCCCCCCCATGACCAACAGACAATACTGTGTTTTCTGGTGGTCTTTCGTGACCCCTCTGACACCCGCGTGCAACCCCCCCTGCAAGGGGTCCCGACCCCCCAGGTTAAGAAAGGCCGCCCAAGGGTGGGAGGGCTGCTTGTGGATTGTGAACTTTTAAGACCGTTGATGCAAAGATTCCTGTGTGAAGGCGAAGCGTGTGCAACCTGGCTGACGTGGTCCAAGTGTGAACTCCTTCTGACACCATTAAGCATGGAACCCGTAAACTGCCACCGTCAAGCTGGTGGCGCCAGTTTTGTAAATAAACCTCTTTCCCTGTTTCAGCGTCTCCGTGTGCCTCACATACATTCAGTGCATGGAAGGAGGGGGCCTGTGGAAGTCGGTTAATTGCTGGCAGCGCGCGTACGTAAACGTCAATCAAGGTAACGGGGCCAGCGCCCTCCCTCCCCGTTTTGGGATCCCTGTCATGGGTGGGGTCCCCCAAGCTGCCAGGCCAGGCTTCCTCTGTTCGTCATAGGCTCCCTTTTGCATGTTTAGGCTCTCTCTATACGTTGGCCAGTTTCCTCTGCCCCGTTCTCTTCTGTGGGAGGCTCCCAAGGGCGAGACCCATAAGGGAGTGTTTTGGTTGAATGTCAATGTGTAGCTCTCCCGTATCTTGAGTAGAGACGATAGTATGAAACGATAGGCTTTTAACAGGGACTCTGAGTCTACTCTGTGGGAGAGTAAAACAACAGCTGTGTTTGAATGCTGGGAGAACATCAGGCTCGGAGAGGGGTCGCCTGGCCATTTCGGAGGGGTCGCGGCGCCATGTCCATTGGCCTCGCCCCCTCCACCAGGCTGCGCAGTGATGCCTCTGTTGTCCTTTTTTGCCGCCTGCTGAGTTTGGCAGGCAGCGCGACCAGGACGAGAGGCATAATGCGAGGTCAGGCCGCGCAGTGCAGCCTTCCTCGCCTGGCTTTTGCTGCTTGCCAGGCCCCATGGGTGGCGCGAGCTAAGCAAGGGGCGTCCCACGAGTCCCGCAAGGCGGTGCTGCCTCCCTTTCCTGGCTCGTGCCACCTGCCGGGTCTGGCAAGCGGCAAAAGCCAGGCAAGGGAGGCTGCACCGCAACAACGTGGCCTCGCGGGAAGCCCCACACCTGGCTTTCGTCACTTGCCAGTCCCGACTGGCAGCACAAGGCAGGCGAGGGGCTTCCCGCGGGGCCAGGCCGTATGGTGGGCCTCCCTCACCTGACTTCTGCCACTTGCCAGTCTCGGTGGGCGGCACTAGCCAGGCGAGGGGCTTCCTGCGAGGCCAGGCCACGCAGCTGGAGGCAGCCATGCGGGAAGTGGCGGGGGCGGCAAGCGCACTCTCCAGCCGCTACACTCAGCCAGAAGCAGCTTCACTTGTTATTGGGGAACACGGAAGTGCTGGACCTCTCTGATAAGCACCACGCCAGGCTCCCCAGAGAAGCCATTGGACCATACAGGGTGCACGTGAAGAATTTCCAGAGGAAGGAGGAAGTAAGAACATAAGAAGAGCCATGCTGAATCGGGCCTCAGCCCATCTAGTCCAGCATTCTGTGTCACACAGTGGCCCACTAGTTGTACACAGGGATCTCGAGCAGAAAGGAGGGCAAAACCCTCACCTGCTCCCGACCCCCACAACCAGTACCCGGGGAAGATCCTGCCTGCCTCCATCAACACAGAGGTGGCACTTGGATGTCCATTTCAGTAGCTACTGATTCCCTTGGTCTCCATGAGTCTGTCCAATCCTGCCTTGAAGCTGTCCAGGCTGACCGCTGTCACAACCTCTTCTGGAAGTGAGTTCCATAACCCAATGACCCTCTGGGTGAAGAAATATTTCCCTTTATTAGTCCTAACTTTCCTACCTTGGAGCTTTAGGAGTGCCCCCTAGTCCTAGTGTTGGGTGACAGAGAAAATATTTTCCTTTATTCACCTTTTCTATCCCATGCATGATTTTATACACTTCGATCAAGTCACCTCTTAGACGCCGTCTTTCGAGTCTGAAAAGACCAAGGCGTTGCAACCTGGTTTCATAAGGGAGCCGCTCCATCCCTTGGATCATTTTTGTCGCCCTTTTCTGTACCTTTTCCAGTTCCGTTATATCCTTCTTGAGGTGCGGAGACCAGAATTGTACACAGTACTCCAGATGTGGCCTCACCATAGATTTGTAGAGAGGCAATACAACATTTGCCGACCTATTTTCGATTCCCTTCCTGATCATGCCAAGCATAGAATTTGCTTTTTCTGCTGCTGCGCACTGGGTTGACATCTTCATTGAGCTGTCCACCAAGACCCCAAGATCCCTTTCCTGGTTTGTCTCGGAAAGCTTTGACCCCATCAGTTTGTAGGTGTAGTTGGGGTTCTTTGCCCCGATGTGCATGACTTTACACTTGTTTAGGTTAAAATGCATTTGCCACTTTGTTGCCCATTCACTCAATTTCGAGAGATCTTTCTGGAGCTCTTTACAGTCAGTTTCATTTTTAACTACCCTGAACAGTTTAGTGTCGTCTGCAAACTTTGCTACCTCAGAATTCACTCCTACATCCAGATCATTTATGAATAAATTAAAAAGTAATGGACCCAAAACTGAACCTTGGGGTACGCCACTTCTCACCTCTTTCCACCCAGAGAAATGTCCGTTTATTACCACCCTTTGTTTCCTACAGTTTAGCCAGGTTCCAATCCAGGACAAGACCTGTCCCTGATTCCATGGCTGAAGAGCTTATTTAGGAGCCTTTGGTGAGGGACTTTGTCAAAAGCCTTTTGAAAGTCAAGGTAAACCATATCGACTGGGTCCCCTTTATCTATGTGTTTATTTACATCCTCAAAGAATTCTATCAAGTTAGTAAGACATGATTTGCCTTTGCAGAAACCATGTTGATTTTCCTTCAGCAATGCCTGTTCTTCTATGTGCCTAGTAACA
Organism: Anolis apletophallus; assembly: GCA_030556195.1. NCBI lineage: Eukaryota > Metazoa > Chordata > Lepidosauria > Squamata > Anolidae > Anolis > Anolis apletophallus. Next base: position 30,141 of record JARBWK010000360.1, on the reverse strand, counting down.
TTTTCTTTAATAATGGTTTCCATCACTTTGCCTGGAACTGAGGTTAAACTGACTGGCCTATAATTTCCTGGATCACCCCTGGATCCTTTCTTGAAGATCGGAGTTACATTTGCCTCCCTCCAGTCCTTGGGTACAGTGCCTGATCTTAGAGAAAGGTTATATATTTTGGCCAGAATTTCAGCAATTTCACACTTGAGTTCCTTAAGAACTCTGGGGTGGATGCCATCTGGCCCTGGTGATTTGTTGACATTTAGTTTAGTAAGGCATGTGAGAACATCTTCCTTGTTTATCTCTATCTGGTTTAATTCACTTAATTCCCTCCCTGAAAAAAACTGACTCAGCTGCAGGCATATGTTGTCTGTCCTCCTGTGTGAAAACGGAGGCAAAGAAGTCATTTAGCCGCTCAGCAATCTCCTTGTCTTCACTTATTGTCCCTTTCTTACCATTTTCGTCAAGTGGCCCAACTGCTTTTCTAGTTGGGTTCCTGCTTCTGATGTACTTAAAGAAGTTTTTGCTATTTTTTTTAATGTTCTTAGCTATATGTGCCTCAAAATCTCTCTTGGCTTTCCTGACGGTTGCTTTGCATTTAGTTTGCCAGAGCTTGTGTTCCTTTCTGTTCTCCTCAGTAGGAAGAGCCTTCCATTTCTTAAATGAGTTTTTCTTCTTTCCAATCACATCTTTTACTTCATTTGTAAGCCATGCCGATGTCCTCTTGGACTTTCCCGGCCTCTTTCTTATTTTAGGAATGCATTTTAGTTTGGCTTGTTTCAAAGTATTTTTAAACAGTTTCCAAGCATTTTGGAGGGATTTGATTTTTTTTTACTGTTCCTTTTAGTTTGTTCTTTACTATTTTTCTCATTTTGGTGAAATTCCCTTTGTGAAAATTTAAGGTCTCTGTGTTAGTTTTCACTGACAGTTTGCTATCCAAACTTAGGTTGAAGGTTATTGTGTTGTGGTCACTGGTACCTATGGGCTCAGTTACAAGGACATCTTGAAGGAGATCTTGTTCATTAGTTAGCACCAAGTCCAGGATCCCCTTTCCCTGGTTGGTTCCATGACCATCTGCTCAAGGGAATAATCAGCTAGCATGTCGAGGAACCTTGTCTCTCTTTCATGCGTAGAACAAGAATTTAGCCAATCTATTCGGGGATAGTTGAAGTCCCCCATTATGACTAATTTATTGCTTTTTGAGGCCTGTTTAATGTCATTTTCCAGATAGCAGTCTGCCTCTGGAGTTTGGTTGGGAGGGCGATAGCAGATCCCTAATGCTAGATTAGTTTTTTGTCCTGGGACTTTTACCCTGCCACACCGCCACCGTTTTCCCCTCTCCTGTCTTTCCTGTACACAACCTGAGAATGAACACAACCTGGCCTCTGGTATTTAAAGGAGAGTCAATAAGGAACACCAGACAGAAACAGGGGAACTCCAGACAGGAAGCCATCCAGCGCCAGTTCACACCTCCCAAACAGAAGGCGCCTCCAGGCAACAACCGCCAGGCTACCCACACGCTCGCCGGCTGGCTTTGCCAACTGCATGGCTACTAAAAGGATAATTCAACCTTCCCAATGGCAACAGGCACGCTTGCCTCCCCCCCGGGCATTATTTATTTATTTATTTATTTGTCACACTTCTATATGGCTCCTCTCAGCCCGAAGGTGACTTGAGACGGTTGACACAAGGCAGCCTCTGCCCTCAATACAACCCAAGCAAAAACCCCCCCGAAATAACCATATAACAACAACTTAACCATTAAACACATAGAATTGCAGCCTCAGCGCCATGATTGAAATCAGTTTCCGTCACATGGTCGTCGTTCCATAGATTTAATTCAACCGCCCTGTTTCATCAGCCAATGCCTGTTCAAGCAGCCAGGTCTTGGCTTCCTTGCGAAATGCCAGGAGGGAGGGGGCCGACCTGATGTCTCTAGGGAGGGCGTTCCAAAGCCAAGGAGCCACCACTGAGAAGGCCCCGCCTCTCGTCCCCGCCAGATCATGATGATCCCACAGGGAGGGAGGGAGGGAGGGAGGCGCTCCACTGGCTTTGCGGGGAGAGGAGCTTCGGAGCATGCCCGGGGCACAGGCAGGGGCGGATTTACCATTAGGCAAAGTAAGCACCCGCTTACTTAGGGCGCCACGTAGTCAGGGGCGCTTCTGGCCTCCAGGTTCCAGGCATGTGCCATTGCTGCAAAGGGACTCCAGCTGGACTGAGACGCCAATCGCCCAAAAACCTCCGGCTCCGTCCCGGCTGCAAAAGGTTCCTCCTTTTTGGCCTCACTTAGGGCGATTGGTATCTCGGTCCATCTGGAGTCCCTACGCAGCAGTGGCGCACGCGCAGAACTACCTGGCCCAGTGCATGCGCGCCACAAGGCCGGAGAGCGAGGGGGCGCCCAAATAATGTTCGCTTACCATTTTAAATTACCTTAGTCCGCCCCTGGGCACGGGGGCAGGACCAGCGTGGGCCGTGAGCACGGCTCCCGCAAGAGGGCCAGGCCGCCCACGACACTCACTCCCGGCAAGGCCAACTGACGGCAGGTACAGAACGGGCGACAGGAATGACTGGCAGGTGAAGGGAGGTGGGTTCGAGGTGGGGGGAGGGAGGGAGGGGCAGGAGGAGGCGCCCGTCCTTCCTGAACAGGGACACACAGGCACGGGCACGAGGGGAGGCCTGGTGGGGCCACGGGTCATGCCACAGGGACAGGTGGCGGGGGAGGAAGAGAGGGAGGCGTGTCCTTGGGTGCGGGGGAGGGGGCCTCAGGGCGCGCTGCTGGTTGGCCTGAAGAAGGAGCCTCGGGTGTCTCTGGAGCAGGCCTGGGCAAACTTCGGCCCTCCCTCCAGGTGTTTTGGACTACAACTCCCACAATTCCTAACAGCCTACCGGCTGTTAGGAGTTGTGGGAGTTGTAGTCCAAAAACCTGGAGGGAGGTGGGAGGGAGGGCCGAAGTTTGCCCAGGCCTGCTCCGGCCTTGTCCTCCCTCCCTCCCTCCCTCCACGGCCTACCCTCACAGCCGGGAGGAGGAGGCGGCTCCGGGGAATGCTGGGAGTTGGAGTCCAAAGCACCTGAGGGAGGGAGGGAGAGCCCAAGCAGGCCCAGGCCTGGCTGGAGGGAGAGGAGCCGGTCGGTCAGTCAGGGAGCTGGCCAGGAGAGGCCCAGGCCACGCCAGGAAGCGGGCCAGCCGCCCAAAGGGGAGGAGAGGCTGTGAGGCGCACCTCACGCTCGCTTCCTGCCTCTCTCTCTCTCCCTCTCTCTGCTCCCTTTGGCCCTGCTGCTGCCTCTGCTGAGGCCCGCCCACCCGGGAAGGAGGAGAAGCAGCCTCGCCCTCCCATTGGCCGGGCCTCTGCGCGGAGGCCCCCCATTGGCCGGCTGGCTGCCACTCTCCGGCCTTGATTGACGGGTTCCAAGGGGGCCGGGCTGGAAGGAAGGAAGAGGGAGTGACGTCACCGCGGCCCCGCCCCTCGCTCTCCCTCCTTCACCAATCACCTTCCCTCCCCTGACTGTTCCTCTTGGCCTCTCTCTCCCTCCCTCTCTCTCTGGTCTTTCTGTCCTGGAGACAGGAGGAGGGGAGGCCTCCTCTCTCCCACAGGACCTGGAGCCTTGGCCAAGGGAGGCGGGCCACTGAGGAGCACCCCCTAGCGTCCGCATCGAGTATGGCTTTGGCCAGAGGGACACCCACTCCCCTGTGTGACCCCCTGCCCTTCACCACTGGGAGGGGCCCGTGGGGCAGCGCCCTTGCAGGCGGCCCGTCCTCTCACTCCAGGAGCCACTTGCAGGTTCTCAAGCAGGCCCTGACACGACCCAAAAGAACCTCTGGGTCCCCAGGGGATGGGCGGCGACTCCCAGGAGCCAGCCTGCCAGCTGCGAGGAGGATTCCTGGGCGATGAAGGCCAAACACCGGGGGACCCAGAGGCGGAGGACCCCTGCTCCGACCTCGGCAGGAGCCTCCCGGGGACCAGGCAGCGGAGGAGAACTCTCTCTCCAGGGAGACCCCCACACGCAGCAGCAGCAGCAGCCTTGCCCAAACACGAACCAAGGAACGTGGAAAGCACAGCAGGCTCATTCCGCCAGAGGAGTCGGCCATAGCAGAGCGCAGGATGGACCCACCTGGGCACAGGTGCATGCGGGTCGGGGAAGGGCTTGGCGTGTGGAAGGAAGTGATCTGGTCTGGCTACGGTGGTCCACGCTCTGGTCACATCCCAAATAGATTACTGCAACACACCCTACGTGGGGCTGCCTTTGAAGACAGTTCGGAAACTGCAATTAGTCCAACGGGTGGCAGCCAGGCTACTAACAGGAGCTACATACAGGGAGCATACCACCCCCCGCTGTGTCAGCTCCACTGGCTGCCTGTTCACTTCCAGGCTCGTGCTGGTTTTGACCTTTAAAGCTCTATACGGTTCTGGCCCAGCTTACTTGTCCAAACGCATCAGCCGCTACGTCCCACCTCGTACCTCAAGATCATCCGGGGAGGCCCTGCTCTCGCTCCCGCCTACTTCTCAAATGCGGCTGGTGGGGGCGAGGGAGAGGGCCTTCTCGGTGGTGGCTCCCCGCCTGTGGAACGCGCTCCCTATCGATGTACGATCCACCTCATCCCTCCTGGCATTCAGGAAAAAAGTAAGATCCTGGCTGAGGGACCAGGTGCTTGCACACCAGCACAAGGCAGCACTTTCGGTGGGATTTCAATGGAAAGTGGATGAACAGGGCCAATGCTTTTATGGGCAGAACATTGTCTTAATCTGGAATGAATGCGCATGATGCTAATGTAATTGTATTCTAATGGTTGAAGGGTTCTGGGGTCTTATATTGTTACTGTGTGGGCATCGAATGGCGCCTGACGGTAAGCCGCGCTGAGTCCCCCCTCCCTCCCTCCCTCCCTCCCTCGGGGGTGGAGAAGAGCCGGGTAACATCCTGAAATAAATAAATAAATAAGTGGGGGTCTTCTGAATCCTGGCGTCAGAAGCGAGGAAAGCGCCCCCAGCTTGACCGGTGAAATAGAACAATGGTCGGCAGGACCTGGAAGTGGCCAAAGTGGTCACTAGTTTCAAAGAAGAGGTCCTTAATAACCGTGAGAACGTGGCTGGGAAGAGTCGGGCGTGTCGGAAGCTGAGCTTTCCAAGGGGTCAGTCGGAAGCTGAGCCCGCAACGTCCCAAAGGGACTTAATGGCCAGGAGGTCGATTCCAACGATCTGTGGGAAAGGGACATACGGCGGTAGGCGCAGGCCAATAGAGAGAATCCGCCAGAGTCGCAAACAGGCTCTGGCTCATTCTGACCTGCGTCCTATCCCAAAGTACGCTGTGGACAGACTACCAGCTTCCTCCCCTTCTACTCTGCTATTGGTGAATGCCCGGTCCATTAGGAACAAGGCTGCCACCATCCAAGGCTTCGTTTCTGCGTTGACACCGGATATATTCTGTGTGACCGAGACCTGGCTCCAAGGAGGCGACGAGATCTGCCTCCATGAGTCGGTGCCCCCTGGTTATGTTGTCACCCACCAGAGCAGAATTGGGAGGCGGGGGGGGGGTAGCTATGTTCTCCCGTGGTATGTTATCTCTCAGGGCGGTGCCTGCGCTGAATGCCCCAGGGGTTGACTCCGTTGGCCTTGTGTGGGATTCCCAGGAGAGTATAGCCTTTCTCCTGGTGTACCGAGCGCCTGGCGCAGTGCTTTTCAACCTTTTTTGAGCCGCGGCACACTTTTTATATTTACAAAATCCTGGGGCACACCACCAACCAAAATGACACAAAAGGACACTCTAACACAGTCATACATATAGTTAATGTGTTTTAGAATGTATTTATGCACTCAGTGTGAAACCTGGGCCTGTTTCGATGAACACAACATAGATATCCTGGCACGGATGGCAGAAAGACACAAACGTCCCACACAGAACTCCCATAACCAAGAGAAAATGCTATAAGAGTTTGGTGGGCATTGACCTTGAGTTTTGGAGTTTTAGTTCACCGACATCCAGAGAGCACTGTGGACTCAAACAATGTTGGATCAGGACCAAACTTGGCATGAATACTCAATATGGCCAAATGTGAATACAGTTGGAGCTTGGGGAAAATACACCTTGACATTTGGGAGTTACAGTTTCTGGGATTTATAGTTAACACGCAATCAAAGAGCATCCGGAACTCTTGCAACAATGGAATTGAACCAAACTTGGCCTATTGAGCTCTCATTACCAACAGAAAGCACTGAAAGGGTTTGCTTGGGAATTGACCTTGAGTTTGGAAGTTGTAGTTCACCTACACCCAGAGAGCACTGTGGACTCAAAGAATGTCATGTTATGTTATTGTTTGTTTTCTATCCAGAATCACAATGTTGGAAGGAGGCTCACCACTTTAAGGTCCCTCAAACAGGCATGGGGAAACTTCGGCCCTCTGGGTGCTTTGGACTCCAACTCCCACCATTCCTAACAGCCTGAGGCCCTTTCCTGCTAAAGTGGCTGAAGCTGCTAGGAATGGTGGGAGTTGGAGTCCAAAACAACTGGAAGGTCCAAGTGTGCCCATGCCAGCTTTCGACAGAGACCTCTTCCTCCCCCTTCGCGCCCTTTCTTCCCCCTCCTGCCCAACACTTACTTTTTCTTCTCCACTGCCGCTTCTGCCGCCATTTTGATCCGAGGGGGCAGCGTGAGCATGTTCAGGAGGGGAGGGGGAGGGAGGAAGACGTGACCCGTGTGGGCACTACTGCCCAGACTCGCCCCAGAGCAAAGCAAGGCAAAGCGAGCAGAGCGAGGCTGGGAAGAAGGGAGCCCGACTAGAGAAGAAAAAGTGTTCGGCAGGAGCGGGAAGAAAGGACACTGGAGGTCCCAATTTCCCACGGCACACTTGAGGATCGCTCACGGCACACTGGTTGGGAAACACTGGCCTAGCGCACCAGCTGAGAGCCTATCCCTGCTGCTGGAGACCGTGTCGGAGTGGGTGTTGAGGCTTCCTGGGCTCATTGTCCTGGGGGACTTCAACGTCCGCGCTGACACAGCCTCTTTCTCGTCTGCAGCAGTGGACCTAGTGTCGACCCTGGCAACACTAGGGCCTCCCTCTGTGACTCGGGACCCACACACCAGGCGGGTCATACCCTGGCTTTAGTCTTCTGCGCAGGTGTCCAAGTGAGCCTAGCCTCTACGATAGAGGTGCCATGGTCGGATCACTGTGCCCTGAGAATCCGGATAGAACTGGCTCCCCCGCCCTGCAAGGGCGCCGAACAATTTTGGGTTCGGGGGTGTTCTGGGCGCAATTGTCCTGCTTCTTGGCAGAATGGGGCTGGACTGGACGAGGGCCCACGAGGTCTCTTCCCAGCTCTAGGGTTCCATGGAAATAAGACTGACCCTCGGCACTAGGCAGGGACGTGGCCTTCCCCCAGGGTTATTTGCAACGGGAATACCCAGCGCAATGAGCCAAATGGCCAGTGCAATTAGAGAAGAGGGAAGAGGAAGAGGAAGAGGAAGAAAAGGAAAATACCAAACTGTAAGAGAGAACAACAGATCAAATGTTAGGAAGTAAAACCACACGGTTGTAGAGCTTGCGATTGGAAACATGGGGAGCAGGTACACAAAGGGAGGGAGGGAGGGAGGGAGGGAGGCAAGGGTGGCCGAGAGTAGGCAACACGGGGACCGAGGATTCTTCGAGGAATGCGGGAGTTGGGAGAGACCTGCTGGGGGGCCATCACCCAGCCCAGCCCCATTCTGCCCAGGAGCAGGGGAGTCGCACTCCAAGCGCCCCCGACAGGCGCCCGCCCGGCCTCTGCTTCAAAGCCTCCCCAGAAGGAGAGGGCCAAGCCTGATGCCCGCCAAGCGCTCCACCAGAGGGAGGGAGCACATGACCTTCAAGGCCCTGGGTGGTTCAGGTCCAGGCGACTTGGCTGACCGCACCCCCTTTCATGAACCTGCCCGGGGCAGGAGTTCTGACCAGTTCCGTATAGACTTATTTAAAACATTTACATTCCGCCCTTCTCACCCCGGAAGGGACTCAGAGCGGAGCGCAGCAGATATGTGGCAAACATCCAATGCCGGGACAAGGATTCATATGAGCATACGTAAACATTGCAAACATCCATCAGAATTCATTGCACTGGGACTGTGGAAGAGCCGGCTGGGTGTCAGCTGCATTAAAGATCACTACTGACCGGAAGGTCATGAGTTCGAAGTCAGCCCGGGTCGGAGTGAGCTTCCGGCCAATTGTACTTCATGAGTGTCGCAGATGGACAGTGAAGTGACAGCTCCCCTGGTGGTCAGAAGTTGGAATGTTAAATAGCCTCTGAGTGTCTGTCTATGGCATTGAATGTTTGCCATGTATGTGTACATTGTAATCCGCCCTGAGTCCCTTCTGGGGTGAGAAGAGCGGAATATAAATACTGCAAATAAATAAACCAAAAAATAATATTTAAATACACTGTTTAAAACCGTATGTAGGTAAGTTACTATATAAATTCAGGAATAATTAAGCAGTAGTAGCCTGCTATTTCATTATGGAAAGGAAAGCATCCAGCGAGCGTGGGAAAAGTTGAAAACACTCTTTGTTTGATGAAAATATGGCACTAGAGGAGTGGGTGGGTAGTGGAACTCTTGGTACGAGTCCTGCAGGGAGAGGAATGGGACTGTAACGCCACCTTCTCTGTTTCTCTTCTTGATTGCATGCTACTCGTGTACTAGTGTGACTGGAATTTTTGTTGCTTCTGTTATTTGGGGGAGGGGTTGGATTTATTTGTATTTAATAAGTATTACATTGTAGTGTAAATTACGAAATCCAAGCAGACCATGCAGATAGATCAGGGGTGGGCAATTATTTTTTCCAAGGGGCCCCACGAGAGCCAAAAAATATTATGGAGGGCCGCACCTAAAGGCTGAACTGCATTCTAATCTACATTATTTATTTATGTACTTACTATATTTACTATGTATTACACATCATCAATATTAACATATTAATATATCAAGAAATATTCATATATTATTAGTATTAATATCATAATTATTATATTATAGTATGTATATATAGACATTATAATATATTGAAATTATAATATAATATAACTATTATTTATTATATTATTATATTATTATTAAAAACTATTATAAAATAATAATAGAAACCACTAAAATAAAATAAAATGAAATTCAAGAAGACAAGGTGCGAACCAAGATGGAGGCTGACATCCTCAAGAGAGGAAGGATCCCAAGATGGAATGGCCCAATGGACCCAGCCCAGAGGATGGCAAAGCGGACCCAGCCGCCGCCGCAGCAGAGGAGAGCAGCGGGCAACCGGACACTGCAGGCCTCCACCCGCTCTCGCCCCCAGCCGTTCCCCAGCTGATTGCCCTGCCATGGAGTGCCTGCCATCCCGGCTTTGGAGTGCCTGTCATCCTGGGAGGCGATCCGGGCCTGCAGCGGGAGCACTCGGCGACCTGAGGTGGCTGATTGCCCTGGCGACCCAGAAGAGGATCAAGTCTTCCGGGTCACCAGGGCGATCAGCCGCCGCAGGTCGCCGACTGCCCCCGCTGCAGGCCTGGATCGCCTCCCAGGATGGCAGGCACTCCAAAGCTGCTGCTCCTCCGATTGTTCTCCGGAGCGGCGGACCATCTGCCGACGCAGGCCCCACACCCCGCAATGGGATGGCGGCAGCCCTTCCTCTTGGCCCCGCCCCCGACGCCCTGCTCCCTGGGCCGGACAGAATCGGCTGCCGGGCCGCATCTGGTCCACAGGTTGCCCAGGTCTGAGATAGATTATGCATGCAGATGCACGATGTATACATGGAAGCAGCCTCGCCCACGCCTGGCTGAGCAGGGCTAGAAAAAGGACCGGGGGGGGGGGGGGAGAAAACCCAGCCTTTCTAAGCACACATCATAAAGGCAGGGATCCCCAATATGGAATAAGAACATTAAATACACATATGCATGTGATCTAAAAGAAAACTGGCTCAAAATGAGGTACAGGTGGTGCATCACGCCCCAGAAACGGGCCAAGTGCGACCCCAAAACTAATGGTAGATGCTGGAAGTGCAAAGAACAAACTGGTTCTTTCTACCATATAATAATAATAATAATAATAATAATAATAATCTTTATTTATACCCCGCCCCATCTCTCTCCCCAACGGGGACTCGGGGCGGCTCACACGAGGCCAAGCCCAAAACAACAAATTACAATACAATAAAATCAAAACACCTGCAATGAACGCCATAAAAAGATACATACATATAAATAAAAACAATATACAACTAGATATCTAAAATCACAAAGACAGGGCGGGCTGCAAGCAGATATATAAAATGTTAAAACTCGGGGTGGGGTACTCGAAATAGCCTCCTTTATGGGGGGGAAACATCCTTTATGGGGGGAGGGGGGATGGACTCCGAGAACGGGGACATTGGGGAGAGCCATGATAGACGTTAAATAACTACTCTCCGAAAGCACGCCGGAAGAGCCAAGTTTCCAGGTGTTTTTCAAAGGTCTCCAGAGTGGGGGCTTTCCTAATTTCTCTGGGCAAGGAATTCCAGTCGGGGGGCCACCGAGGAGAAGGCCCTCTCCCTTGTGCCCATTAGCCGAGTCTGTGAGACTGGTAAGGGCGGCAGGAGGGCCTCCCCAAGGAGTGGAGGGTTCGAGCTGGTTCATGGAGGGAGATCCGGTCACGAAGGTAGGGGGTCCCGAACCGTTTAGGGCTTTGTAGGTGGTCACCTGTACCTTGAATTGGGACCGGAAAATAAATGGCAGCCAATGGAGCTCCTTAAACACAGGGGGGTTGACCGCTCCCTGTAATTTGCCCCTGTTATTAATCTGGCCGCTGATCGCTGGACAAGTTGAAGTTTCCAGGCCAACTTCAAGGGAAACCCCACGTAGAGTGCATTGCAGTAATCCAGTCTAGAGGTAACCATGGTCAAGTCAGGCTTCACGAGGTACGGTCGCAGTTGGCGCACAAGTTTTAACTCTGTGAAGGCCCTCCTGGCCACCGCCGACACCTGACCATCAAGCGTCAGCGCTGAATCCAGGAGGACCCCCAAACTGCGGACCCGTGACTTCAGGGGGAGTGCAACCCCGTCCAGCACAGGCTGCCCCCCAATACCCCGGCCAGATGACCTGGAGGACCTCTGTCTTGTCAGGATATGTGGTGGTCATGCAAAATTGCCAAATCATTCTGGGGGGAAAATACATGAAAAAATAGAAAAGATATTGGACATAAAATTGGAATTAAAACCAGAATACTTCCTTCTAGGAATAATTGATTTTGAAATGGAACATAACCAGGACAAACTCTTCAGCCATCTGGTGACTGCGGCCAGGAGAGACGCAAGATTCTGGAGAGCGAGAGAGATCCCGTCTCAAGAGCAACGGCTAATGAGAATTATAGGTATTCTGAATATGGAGAAATTAACCCAACCTATAAGCACAAAGCAGAACTGAAAGGCATCAAAAGCAGGTTCGACACCAGCAACGCGTTCTGTAATGCAAGAGCACCTGAAATGGTCAATAGAGATACGGTAAACATGGACATTAAATGCCCTCAAGTAGGGTCATAGGAAGGAGCGGGCCCATTTACCCTGAGAGGACATATGGACAGAGAAAGGTATATAGAGACACCTGAAGTGAAGGAGACTGGAAGCCAAAGATACCCCACCTTGCCAACGTTCCCTCCCCTTTTTTTGCTTTCCCTTTTATCCTTTACTACCAACCCCATCCTGTTTCCCCCCCCCAAAAAACCCCGCCCCCGTTTATCCCTCACTATCACAATCTACATTTCCTACTATTCTATACCACAAATATGCCCCCCCCCCTCTTTTTACTGTATTCTGAAAACTTTAATAAACGTATATACTAGCTTGGGGACCCGGTGCTGCCCGGGTTATTTGAGAAAGGCATTGTGCGCCAAGGTTTGCTCTTTTCAGTTATTTGGCTCGCAGTGGTCTCAGGAAGTGAGTGAAGGTACTTCAAGTCCCATCATCTGTCATCCATCCCACACAGAACTGCACCAGGATGTAGAGTGGGTCATGAGGGCTCTGTGTGCCAAGTTTGGTCTTGATCAGTCATTGGATTAGGTTTGCAGCAGTTTTGGAAAGTGAGTGAAGGTACTTCAAGTCCCATCATCCGTGGTCCACCCTCCTCCGAACTGCACCAGAATGTAAAGTGGGTCATGGGGGCTTAGTGTGCCAAGTTTGGTCTTCATCGGTCATTGGATGAGGTTCACAATGGTCTTGGGAAGTGAGTGAAGGAACTTCGAGTCCCATCATCTGTCATCCATCCCACACAGAACTGCACCAGGATGTAGAGTGGGTCATGGGGGCTCTGTGTGCCAAGTCTAGGCTTGATCAGCCATTGGGTGAGGGTTGCAGCAGTCTCAGGAAGTGAGTGGAGGTACTTCAAGTCCCATCATCCGTCCTCCTCCAAACAGCACAAGGATGTATATTTATATTTTACAGGGATCCCCAGGCCTGGCCTGCAGGCAGGAAATCTCCAGGAGTGTGGGGACGGTGGTGAGAGAAGGAAGGCCTTCTTCTCTGGGCGGGCCCCTCTTGGCCTTGTGGTCCACGCCTGCCACGCCAGGGCCTGGGCCCAACTGGGGGAGAACGGAGTAGGCGAGGCAGGAGGAAGGGTCCCGGCCCAGTTTACCTAACCCTCTACGAACCCCCAAGGACCTTAAGATCACCCGGGGAGGCCCTGCTCCCGGTCCCACCGCCATCGCAGTCACGTTTGGTGGGGACGAGAGACAGGCCTTCTCTGTGGCGGCCCCTTGGCCTTGGGCCTCCCTCCTGAATGAGGTCAGGTCTGCCCGCTCCCTCCTGACCTGGAAGGAACTCAAATCCTGGCTGTGGGATCAAGCCTTTGCAGAACAGACTGATTGACTGGCGCAGGGAAGGTTTCCGTGGACGGCCGTGGACTCATGTGGGTGACGGTTTGAACCGGCAGACTGTTTGAACGCTGAGATTTGTTTTCTACAATTTTATAATTTTAACTGTTGATCGTATTGTTTTTATATAGTTGTGTATTGATTGCTTGTTGTGTTTTCTATTGTGGCGTTGTTGCCGCGTGTTCGCCGCCTCGAGTCGCCTTCGGGCTGGGAGGGGCGGCATACAAGCACAGTAAATAAATACATAAGTGGATGTTTGTATGCGGCAGTGCATTGGGCAGCTTTCTGATTGGCTGCCACTTTAACAGGCCACCGTGACCAGCGCGGGCGATGGACCTGGGCCAAACCCGGCACACATAACCCCCGTGACCCCCTGTACGTCCTGGTGAGGTTTGGGAGAGGATGGACAAAGGGTGATGGGATTTGTAGTACTTTCAGACCACTGTGGCCCCCAACAAAGACCAATAAAGTCCAAACTTGGCACAAGAACCCCCATGACCCAGCCTACATCCTGGAGCAGTTTGGGGGAGGACGGACTACGGATGATGGGAGGGACTGAAGTACCTTCACAAGCACTTCCTGAGACCACTGCGACCCTTATCCAATGACTGATCAAGACCAAACTTGCCACACAGAGCCCCCATGACCCACTCTACATCCTGGCGAGGTTTGGGAGAGGATGGGCAATGGATGATGGGACTTGCAATACCTTGACTCACTTCCTGAGACCACGGCGACCCTCATCCAATTACCAATAAAGACCCAACTTGGCACACAGAGCCCCCATGGGCAACCCTACACCCTACTGCCCTTTGGAGGAGGGCAGACCACGGATGATGGGACCTAAAATACCTCCACTCACTTCCAGAGAGCGCTGCGACTCTCATCTACGGAGTGATCAAGACCCAACTTGGCACACAGAGCCCCCATGACCCCCTTTATGTCCTGGTGAGGTTTAGGGGAGGATGGACAAAGGATGATGGGACTTGCAGGACCTTCAGTAATTTCATGACACCACTGCAACTCCCAATAATGATGGATGAAGGCCAAACTTGGCACACAGGGCCCCCATGACCCACCCTACGTCCTGGTGCTGTTTGGAGGAGGACGGATGGATGATGGGACTTGAAGTCCTTACACTCACTTCCAGAGAGCGCTGCGGCCCTCACCCAATGGCTGACCAAGGCCCAACTTGGCCCACCAGGCCTTCCTGGCCTCACCCGGGTCCCCAGGCCAGGAAACAAGGAAGGAGGGGGAAGGCGGCGGCAGGCCCCAACAGGAGGGCTCAAGGCCCGGGGAAGCCACGGGGTCCCGGGGAAGAGGGCGGGGGCTCACCTCCTGGCCGGCCCTCCCTCCCTCCGCCTCTGCCGCCGAGAAGAGAACTGCCTCCGCCGCCCTCCGGAGAGGAAGAGGAAGAGGGAGGAGAGGGCGCGGAGGCCTCTCTCTGGGAAGGGCGCCGGAGGGGAGGCTGGCCACGGAGGAACAGCGCCCCCTGGAGGCGGGACGGGGCCGCCTCCTCCTGATTGGTCGCCGGTGCTGAGGGCATTTGCATGGCCCCGCCCACTCCTCCTCCTGGCAGGCGTTTCCGCGCAGGCGCAGTCGCAGCCAGGCCTTGAGGCGCCGGCCACAGAGCGAGGGAAACAGGCGAGGGGCAGGGCCTTCTCGGGAGCGGCCCCCTCCCGCCACCTGTGGCAGGCAGGCACGTGGATTGCAGGCCATGGCCGCCCTGGAGAAGGGGGGGGGGCAAAGGCTGCAAGCAAGTCAGTCAGTAAGTAAACAGAGCGCCCCCCACAGATGGCCACCCCGCCTCTGCTTCAAAGCCTCCAAAGAAGGAAGGAAGGGGCCTCTCTCCACCACACTCCCCTCAGGGCAGAGAGTTCCACTGGTGAACAGATGAGGGGCCACCGCTGAGAAGGCCCCGTCTCTCGTCCCCGCCAATCGGGTCTGCGAGGAAGGCGGGGCCGAGAGCAGGGCCTCCCCAGTCGATCTTCAGCACCTGGGTGGTCCATAGGCCAAGGAGCAGGGAAATCACATTCAAAGCACCCCCCACAGATGGCCAGCCTCTGCTTCAAAGCCTCCAAAGAAGGAAGGAAGGGACCTCTCTCCACCACACTTCCCTCAGGGCAGAGAGTTCCACTGGTGAACAGCTGAGGGGAGTTCTCCCTCGTGTCCAGGCAGAACCTCCTTGTTTATTTTTATTTGTTTACTGTACTTCTATTCCTAAGGAGGGCGTCCCATAGCCGAGGGGCCACCGCTGAGAAGGCCCCGTCTCTCGTCCCCGCCAATCGGGTCTGCGAGGAAGGCGGGGCCGAGAGCAGGGCCTCCCCAGTCGATCTTCAGCACCTGGGTGGTCCATAGGCCAAGGAGCAGGGAAATCGCATTCAAAGCACCCCCGACAGATGGCCACCCCACCTCTGCTTCAAAGCCTCCAAGGAAGGAAGGAAGGAAGGAAGGGGGCCTCTCTCCACCACACTCCCCTCAAGGCAGAGAGTTCCACTGGTGAACAGCTCTCTCTCTCTCTCTCTCGCAGCCAGGGGGTTCTCCCTCGTGTCCAGGCAGAACCTTCTTGTTTATTTTTATGTGTTTACTGTACTTCTATTCCTCCCGTCTCAGCCCGAAGGCGACTCCAGGCGGCGTGTGCAATGGCAAGCGGGCAGATGCCCACAGATACATACATACAGGAGAGAGGGGGCCGGTCTGATGGAGGGCGTTCCATAGCCGAGGGGCCACCGCTGAGAAGGCCCTGTCTCTCGTCCCTGCCAATCGGGTCTGCGAGGAAGGCGGGACCGAGAGCAGGGCCTCCCCAGTCGATCTTCAGCACCTGGGTGGTCCATAGGGAGAGATGCATTCGGACAGGTAAGCTGAGCCAGAACCGTTCAGGGCTTTAAAGGCTAAAGCGCGCACTTTGAATGGTGCCCGGGAGCAGACCGGCAGCTCCTCCTTTCCTGTAGTCTGAAGCCATTCCAGCTCCATGGCGTCCCCATCTCTCTCCCGGAAGGGCGGCGGAAAGGAAGCCCCCTCCCTAGGACTCCTTCCTTGGACATACTTGGACACGGCCCTCCTCCTCACCACCAGGCCTCCCCCCCTCAGCCCCCTCTCTCTCTTTCAGGCTCTGGGAGCCGCTCTATCCTCAAAGGGCTTGTGTTTATTTATTTACGCCATTTATATCCCGCCCTTCTCCTCACCCGCAGCAGGGGACTCAGGGCGGATCACAATGCACACATACATGCCAAAAACATTCAATGCCATAGACACACAACACATATAGGCAGACAGACAGTCAGAGGCTATTTAACATTCCAACTTCTGGCCACCAGGGGAGCTGTTGCTTGACCTCCTCACCCCGCAGCAGGGGACTCAGGGCGGATCACAATGCACACGTACAGGGAAACATTCAATGCCACTGACATACAACATATATAGACAGACACTCAGAGGCAATTTCACATTCCAGAAATCAGTTAAATTTAGCCCGAGAGGTGTTCCCCAGACCAGCAGAGAGGAGGCAAAGTGCTGGTTTTGACCTTTAAAGCTCTATACCAGTGCTTCTCAACCTGGGGGTCGGGACCCCTGGGGGGGTCGCGAGGGGGTGTCAGAGGGGTCACCAAAGACCATCAGAAAACACAGTATTTTCTGTTGGTCACTGCAGTTCTGTGTGGGAAGTTTGGCCCAATTCTCTCGTTTGTGGGGTTCAGAATGTTCTTTGATTGTAGGTGAACTAGAAATCCCAGCAATTACAACTCTCAGATATCAAGGTCTGTTTTCCCCAAACTCCACCAGTGTTCACACTTGGGCATATTGAGTATTCATGCCAAGTTTGGCCCAGATGCATCATTGTTTGAGTCTACAGTGCTCTCTGGATGTAGGCAAACTACAACTCCCAAACTCAAGGTCAATGCCCACCAAACCCATCTGGTGTTTTCTGTTGGCCATGGGAGTCCTGTATCCCAAGTTTGGCTCAATTCCATTGTGGGTGGAGTTCAGAATGCTCTTTGATTGTAGGTGAGCTATAAATCCCAGCAACTACAACTCCCAAATGACACATTCATTCCACCCCCCAACCCCACCAGTATTCAAATGTGGGTGTATCGGGTATTTGTGCCAGATTTGGTCCAGGGAATGAAAATACATCCTGCAGATCAGATATTTACATTACGATTCATAACAGGAGCAAAAGTAGAGTGATGAATGGGCAACAAAAGTGATTTTATGGTTGGGGGTCACGACAACATGAGGAACTTATCAAGGGGTCGCGGCATTAGGAAGGTTGAGAACCACTGCTCTATACGGTTCTGGCCCAGCTTACTTGTCCGAACGCATCAGCCGCTACGTCCCACCTCGTAATCTAAGATCATCCGGGGAGGCCCTGCTCTCGCTCCCGCCTACTTCTCAAATGCGGCTGGTGGGGCCGAGGGAGAGGGCCTTCTCGGTGGTGGCTCCCCGCCTGTGAAATGCGCTCCCTATCGATGTACGATCCACCTCATCCCTCCGGGCATTCAGGAAAAAAGTAAGATCCTGGCTGTGGGACCAGGCGCTTGCACACCAGCGCAAGGCAGCACTTTAGGTGGGATTTCAATGGAAAGTGGATGAATAGGGCCAATGCTTTTATGGACAGAACATTGTCTTAATCTGGAATGAATGCGCATGATGTTTAGGTAATTGTATTTTAATGTATTTTAATGGTTGAAGGGTTCTGGGGTCTTATATTGTTACTGTGTGGGCATCGAATTGTGCCTTACGGCAAGCCGCTCTGAGTCCCCCCTCCCTCGGGGGTTGAGAAGAGCGGGGTAACAATCCCGAAATAAATAAATAATAAATAAAGGGCGCTCCATGCAGTCATGCCACCCGCATGACCTTGGAGGCGCCTATGGACAACGCCGGCGGCTCTCCGGCTTAGGCATGGAGACGAGCACCGAGCTCCAGAGCCAGGCACAGCCAGCCTTCTTCTCATCAGGGGAAATCACCGTGGCCTTGGCCCTTCTGTTTTGCTGTATCTCCCCAAAGTGGGTGGCCGTGTAGGTAGATAGAATGGGGCCAGTTTCTACCTCGAACAAGGCTTGGGGGGGGGGGGGAGCCATTTGCCACCCCACCCCCCTGCACCACACCACCCCCGAAGCAGAGAATGGGTGATTCCGAATGGAACCATCCAGAAAAAGGGGCGTGGCCAGCCTCCTCGCGGTCCTGTGTTTATGACACAAACAGTTAGAAATAATAATAATATTAACTATATGTTAATACTACAATACCAAAATAACAATAGTAAATAAAATAAAATCTCGGCATTACTTCACGAACAAAGATTCTTAGGAAGGACTCATCCCACGCTTTTTACAAATGCGTTGATGACTAAAAAGGCCATCCTGAGATAGGCAAGTCCGGTTGCAGAAAGCACAGCAGAAAGTCTCCTTGGGTGATGTTGTTTCCAAGTTGCGGTTTTTTCTGCGTTGTCGTTTCTCTTCTAGACCCATTCAGCGTGTCTTCTCGAAAGAGGCCGCAGCATTGTGGAGAGTGCGCCTCCATGCCTCCCGATGTGAGGCCAGGGCGGACCATTGTTGGTGATCAATCTGGCCGAGCCTGAGGTGTCGTTTCAGGGAGTCCTTATATCTCTTTTTGGGGGCGCCTCTCTTCCGTGACACCATAGAGTAGTATCTTTGGGAGGCGGTGGTCCTCCATCCTAGAGACGTGCCCTGCCCAGCGCAGCTGTGTTCTCAACAGCATGGCCTCAATGCTGGTGACCCCTGCTTGCTCAAGGACAGCAACATTCGTCACATAGTCAGTCCAGTGTATATTTAGGATTGTGCGAATGCTGATGAAAGCGTTCGAGGAGTCGTAGGTGTTGGCGAAAGGTGACCCATGTTTCAGACCCATAGAGAATAGACAGTACGATAGCTCTGTGCACACTGATTTTGGTGCTTTGCCTCAGGTGTTTGTTGCTCCAGACTCTTTTGTGAAGCCTTCCGAATGCACTCTATGCCTTTGCTAATCTGTGATCTATCTCTTTATCAATCTTGGCGCCTGAAGAGATGATGCTTCCCAGGGAGGTGAACTGCTGAACGGACTTAAGCACAGATGTGCCTCTGCTGACGTGGGGATGGTGGTGTTCTTCCTGTGGTGCGGGCTGGTAGAGGACTTCCCTTTTCTTCAGGCTGACTTCCAGCCCAAACAGCTCTGCAGCTGTTAATACTATTATATTATTAATAATATTAACTATATGTTAATACTACAATACCAAAATAACAATAGTAAATGAAATAAAAACAACAGCAACAAATAATATTTATTTTTCTTGCCCAATGCCACCCAAGAAGGATGTCGGAGGCCGTAAGCAGGGGAAGGAAGGGCCCGGCCAAGGAGGCAGCTTGCTTCCAAGCGCCCTCCTCCCGCGGCAGCGTCCAAAGACCTTGAGGCCGTAACATCAGCAGACCTTGAGGCGCTAATAGCTAGAATTAATAAGTTGGAAAGGGGAAGGGGTTTGGCTACAGCAGGCGCCAGGCCACGGCCGGCACGGCAGGCGAGTAAGGAAGGAGTTCATATGTAAACCTCTCCTCTTGCATGTCTCTCTTTTAGAAACCGATAGGCGTGCTGCTACGGCGGCGCAGAGTGACAACCAGCCTGCCCATGTGACCCCGGAGCTGAGCCGGCAGGGTGAGCCGCCCGAGGACGAACAGCCGCCACCTCCACCTCCCATGCCTCACCAGCCTGCTCCAACACCCTCTTCCGGCCCTGGGACAGCGCTTGGCCAGGCCACACCAATGCCGCTGCCCGAGCTCCCAACTCCTTCCACAGGTGCAAACACGACACTTGCGTGGCCCAGGGAACCGAGGTCGGTTTGGAATGACGGCTGTTCCTGACGGTCAACTGAAAGAAGCCTTTACTCACGTCCAGATGGAAGAAGGGCATGGCCATAGGCACGGCCCGCCTTCCCTGGTGCCCCAGGCAGACCCGTATGCCAAACCCCCTGGTGCTTTCAGACGGAGCCACCCAATGACCACGAGGCAATTTCGGGCATAGCCTCATCAGCCGGAAGTCCTCCCGAGTGGTTCCAGGCAGGTTTTCAGGCGAACGCCGGGTGATGAGTCGAGTGCCAGTGAAGTCCAGGCAGACATCGAAATGATGGAGGAGTCAATGCTGCAAGTGGCGCTGGGTAAGTTTCCCTCCCCTCCCCTGGACTTTGTGGCGATTTACCCACGCCCAGACTGCCTAAGCGTTGGGGGGATGTTTACGCCTTTATTTCGCCATTGTATTGCTTTGTTTACATATTGTACGCTTGATTTTCCCCCTTTATTTTATTCTACTGTCATGTTTTATGTTTTTGTCTGGGAATGCGCTTTTGGGCTCGGCCTCATGGAAGCTGCCCCGAGTCCCTTTGGGGGCAAATAAAGTGTATTATTATTATTACAGGCAGAGCCGAAGCACCGATAACCAGCACCCAACCATTTCCACCCAGCCAAAGCCTGGCCAGGCGCTGTCCCAGGGCCGGAAGAGGGAGTTGGAGCAGGCTGGCGAGGCCTGGTAGACAGAGGTGGCGGCTGTTCTTCCTCGGGCGGCTCGCCCTGCCGGTCACATGGGCAGGCCGGTTGTCACTCTCCTTCCTTACTCGTCCGCCATGCTGGCCGTGGCGTGGCGCCTGCTGTAGCCAACCCCCTCCCCTTTGCCACCTTATTAGTTCTAGCGGGTCAGCTCTTCTGGTGTTGTTAGCTCTCACGGCAGCTTTTGACACAGTAGATCACGCATCATTGACCCACCGTTTAGCCGCGACGGGAGTTAGGGGGACTGCCCTTAAATGGGTGGCCTCCTTTCTCCAAGACCGGGGACAATGAGTGGAGAGGGGAGGGATGGCCTCTGGGAGACTCCCGTTAAGTTTTGGGGTCCCCCAGGAAGCCATCCTGTCCCCTTTATTGTCTAACATGTACATGCGTCCGCTCACCCGACTGGTTCTCGATTTTGGTCTGGAGTGCCGTCAGTACGCTGATGACACCCAGCTGGTGCTGAGAATGGAGGGCAGGCCGGACACCGGACCCGATTGTTTCCATCAATGCCTCGAAGCCGTGACTGGATGGCTGCGCACCAGCCGGTTGAAGGTGAATCCATCGAAGATGGAGATCCTATGGCTGGGTCGTCCTGGTATGGGTGAGTGCCAGTTGCCTACCCTGGACAGCGAGCGGCTAAGCCCATAGTCTTTGGTAAAAAGCCTGGGGGTCCAATTGGACCCACTGCTATCGATGGATCTCCACGGTTAGCAGGTCCGCCTTCTTCCATCTCTGACAGGCTAGGCGACTGGCTCCTTACCTATCCAGGAATGACCTAGCTACGGTGATCCAGGCGACGGTCATCTTGAGGTTAGACTACTGTAACGCCCTCTACATTGGCCTTCCCTTGTTGACAACCCGGAAACTCAAGCTGGTGCAAAATGCTGCCGCTCGATTGCTGGTGGGAGGGAGCACCTGCGAGAGACACATCACACCAATCCTACAGCAATGGCACTGGCTGCCAATAGAGTACCGGATTGTCTTCAAGGTGCTGGTGTTGACCTTCAAGGCCTTGTATGGTCTAGGGCCAGTGTACCTGAGGGGCCGCCTCACCCCATACGCTCCCCCGGGATCTCTGCGCTCAGAAGAACAAAACCTTCTGGTGATTCCATCAGTTCGTTCCTGCCGCCTCTCAGTGACAAGACAAAGGGCCTTCTCCGTGGTGGCACCGACGCTATGGAACGCGTTACCAGACGACGTTCGGGCTATCACGGAGTTAGCCCCCTTCCGGAGGGCCTGCAAGACGACCCTTTTGAAGCAGGCCTTCCGTCTAAGTTCCCCCGGACAACTCTGACCACGTCCTTGGGTTTTATATCACAAAGTGTTTTATCTGCATTTTAATCTGTTGTTTTATGTAAACCGCCCCCTCAGCCACCCAGCATTCCCTCCCAGACCTCAACGCAGGGACCTCAGGCCGACAAAGACAAGGCCTGCCCAGCGCCAGAGGACGCCTTCTGACCAGGCCAGCGGTGCCCACAGATGGGGCCCCCCACAGCCAGGCTTCTCTGTGCTTCATCCAAACCCTGCTTTGTGGTTTTAAATCTATGGGGTTTTTTTCAGAGTTCGGAGTTTGATTTGACTGCTTTAATAAACATTTATAGTAACTCCTGGGTGGATGGATTCAATTAAGAAGAGTGTGGCGTGAATGTATTGTCTCCATGGAGTCGTTGGTTTTTACAATTGGAGCAGGCCTGGGCCGACTTTGGCCCTCCGGGTGTTTTGGACTTCAACGGTAGGCTGTTGGGAATTGTGGGAGTTGAAGTCCAAAACACCCAGAGGACCAAAGTTGGCCCAGGCCTGCTCCAATTGTCAGTTGATGGGTTGCTATGCATTTCCTGGGCTGTGTGGCCGTGTTCCTGAAGCATTCTCTCCTGACGTTGTGCCAGCAGGCGTCCTCAGAAGTAGGAGGAACATCAGGAGAGAATGCTGCTTCTGGAACGTGGCCAGGCGGCCTGGAGAACTCTCAGCAACCCAGGGATTCCGGCCATGAGAGCCTTCCTTCGACAACACATTGTCAGTTGGTGCCTCGCAAACTACAACTCCCAGGATCTGCTAGTATCCCATGATTGTGTTCATGCCTGGATTACCCATAAGGCCAACCTAGGCCATGGCCTAGGGGCGCAAGCCAAGGGGGGGGGGGCAGATCACGGACCAAAAATAAAACCCTGGTCCGCGCCCCTCTTTCCCCCTTCCTCATGCCCCTTCTCGCTCCTTCTCCCGGCAAAGTCTCTGCTCCCCTCCGTCCCCTCCGTCTCTCGCTCTCTGGCTGCTGGCTCCCGGGGAAGCGGGCGCCCTCCCCCGCAGACTGATCCATTGATTTGCCGCGGGTCTCTGGCTGGCCTGACCTCCTGGATCCCGGGGAAGCCGTCTCCATGGCGACTGTAAATTCCTGCAGCCAGAGTCCGGGAGACGGCGGTGGGAGGGAGGGGAGAAGGAGGAGAAGGAGGCAACTAGGAGGAAAGAAAGGGAGGGAGGGAGGGGGAGGGAGAGGGGAAAGGGCGTTGCTTGGGTGGACCCCTCCCAGGTCCCCAGCACGAGACCACACCAACCCAGGCTCGCTCCTGCGCTCTCGGACCAAACCGGGGCGGGCTGCTTGGCCAAAGGGAGCCGCGGGAGGGAGGGAGGGAAGGATCAAGGCCAGGGTCCGGCTCTCCTGCCTTCGGGAGCAGCCGAACAAAAGCCGCACAAACCCCAACCTGAATCCTCCCTCGCTCTGCGGGAGCGCACGCCAAGCGGACATCTCTCTCTCTCTCTCTCTCGCTCTCTCTTGCTCTCTCTCTCTCTCTCTCTCTCTCTCTCTCTCTCTCTCTCAAGCGCGCCTTTGGAGCGAGTTTGCACCCGCTGCGCCCTCCCCAAGCCTCCCGAGGAGACCTTCAGAGCAGAGCGGAGCTTTCCAGCCGGTGGGAATGGGGACCCTGGAGGTGGCGGGATGGTGCCTACTCGCCTGTCTCTTCTGCTCCGGAGGCACCATGGCCAAAGCCAGCCCAGTGTGGGTCTGAGTGGTGGGGGCAGTAGAGGTTGGCTTAAAGGGGGCGTAATTCCAAAGTGTGGCCTAGGGCGCAAAAAGGTGTTAATCCGGGCCTGATTGTGTTCCCTCTCCAGTGTGCGAGATGCGCCCTCTGACCCTCCCTCCCAGCAACTATGGCCTTGCCTTTGGTTCCAATGGCGATTTCCACCCACGGGGCGCGACCGCTTGGCTCCTTCCTCTCTCTGCAGAAACAGGCGCCGATTGGATCAATGTCCCGGGTGGAAGAAATAACTCTTGTCTGCTTGAGGCAAGTGTGAATGTTGCCTTTGGCCACCTTGATTAGCATTGAATGGCCTTGCAGCTTCAGAGCCTGGTCGCGTCCTGCCGGGGGGAATCCTTTGCTGGGAGGTGTTAGCTGGCCCTGATTTATTCTTGTCTGGGATTCCCCCGTTTTTTGAGTGTTGCTCTTTATTTACTGTCCTGGACCGCTCTAACAACTCACTCTAACAACCGCCTCAGGCGACACAGAGAAGCCACTGAAATCCACAAGAAGCACGTGGACAATTTCGGGGTACCAAAATAATATTATTATTATTATTATTATTATCATCCTAGGGTTGGAAGAGACCAAAGGGACCGTCCAGTGCAACCTCATTCTGCCAGGAAGACACCATTAAAATATTTATAATATTATAACGTAATAAAACAATACTAGTAATAATAATATGATAATTATTATATATTTTATATTACATGTAATATTACTAATAATTTTACAATATAATGGTATAGTACAATATAGTAATATTTAATACTGATATTGTATTATACTAATAATATATATTGTATGCATATATATATCTCTCTCTCTCGCAAGCCGCTCTGAGTCCCCTTCGGGGTGAGAAGGGCGGCATATAAATGTTGTCTCTCTCGGCATTACTTCGCGAACGAAGATTCTTAGGAAGGACTCCTCCCACGCTTTTTCCAAGCGCGTTGATGACTAAAAAGGCCAATCTGAGATAGGCAAGTCCGGTTGTAGAAAGCGCAGCAGAAAGTCTCCTTGGGTGATGTTGTTTCCAAGTTGAGGTTCTTTCTGCCTTGTCGTTTCTCTTCGAGACCCGTTCGGCGTGTCTTCTCGAAAGAGGCCGCAGCATTGTGGAGAGTGCGTCTCCACGCCTCCTGATGTGAGGCCAGGGTGGACCATTGTTGGGGATCAATCTGGCCCAGCCTGAGATGTAGTTTCAGGGAGTCCGTATATCTCTTTTTGGGGGCGCCTCTCTTGCGCTGACCCGAGGCAAGTTCACCATAGAGAGGTATCTTTGGGAGGCGGTGGTCCTCCATCCTAGAGACCATGTGCCCTGCCCAGCGCAGCTGTGTTCTCAATAGCATGAGAAGGCAGCGCTGATGAAAGCGTTCGAGGAGTCGTAGGTGTTGGCGATAGGTGACCCATGTTTCAGACCCATAGAGGAGAATAGACAGTACGATAGCTCTGTACACACTGATTTTGGTGCTTTGCCTCAGGTGCTTGTTACTCCAGACTCTTTTGTGAAGAGAATCCTGGTTGATTGACACCTGGCTGAGGTAAAAAGGAGGAAAGAGGCCGAGGTGCAGCTGAGGGAGCAAGCCAGGAGGGAAGCCATTTTGGTGTCAAGCATTTGGGGAAAACCATTTTGTGTCCCGCCCGCCATTTTGAAGCTCTGTGTGAAAGTTTAGAATCAGGGAAGGCTGAACAGGAAGGAGGCCGAGGGGCAGCTGAGGGGGCAAGCCAGGGGGAAGCCATTTTGTGTCCTGCCCGCCATTAATAACAGCTCAGACCAAATAAATTGAGGGGGCCAAAAACATGGACCACTTAATGCCTGGGACACAGGGGAGGGGTGGGCTTCCATGGCTGGGAAAGAGCTCCCCCCCCCCTCAATTGGATTGATTGACACCTGGCTGAGGAAAGGAAGGAAGGAAGGAAGGAAGGAAGGAAGGAAGAGGGCCTCAGCTGAGGGAATCAGGCTCCTGAGGGAGCAAGCCGGGGGAGGGGCGCCATTTTGCACCCAGTGTTGTCAGTCCTGAGCATGCCCAGTGGGCGCCCACAGAAAGTTCTAGCGCCTTCCTCAGTCCTTGGGGAAGCACGGCTGGCAAGCTCCTCTTTGGCAAGGCCCCATCTTGCCTGGAGAAGGCGGTTGTCAGGCCAAAGTGGAGGAAGCCTTCCCTGGGCTTCCCATTAGCGGCCCTTTTCCAGCCCCCCCTTCCTGGGTAAGTTCTCTTTGGGCTCCAAGATCGGCCAGGCCTCCATCGCAAGGCCGAGGGGTGGAGAGAGAGGGCCTTCCTTCCTTCTCAGGAGAGGCCCCCGGGCCCGGAAGGCCTTCCCCAGGAGAGACCAGGCCCGCGGCCTCTCTCCCGACTCAGGGCTACTCAAGCCGGCCTTGGAAAGGGAGACGTCCGGTCTGTACTCGAATCCAGGCCGTGTTTCCCAGCCCACGAGGGAGCCAGCCAGCCTTCAAGGGGAATGGCCAGGGCAAGGAGGGGCTCCTTCAAGGGGAAACAATCCCCCCCCCCCTCAAAAAACCCACCACCACAGGCTCAGTGCCACAGAAATCACAGGAGTTGTAGTTTGACAAGGTCCTGAGCCTTCCCTGCCGAAGAGAGACAGTACCATCCCAAACTACAACTCCCAGTTTTCTGTCAGATTGTTTTGGACTTCAACTCCCACCATTCCTGACACCAGGCCTGGAAGAGAAGCATTACACCAAACTCATATCATAATATATTATATAACTGTCTTATACTATATTACATAATAAATATTATATTATACTATGTTGATATTATAATATAACATAACATTATATCATATATTATTATTATAAAATAATACATTACATTACAATTATTATAGTATAACATAATATTGACATTATAATATATTACATTGTAATATATATAGTTATTTTATATTATTATATAAATTACTTATTTAAATAAATAATGTTTATAGAATTATTTTAAACACAGCAAGACTTAGACAAAAGAAGGCGGAGGGTGAAAATAATAGTCCTAGCGCCTTCCTCCGTCCTTGGGAAAGCACGGCTGGGGAGAAAAGGGACGGATGGACAGACACTATATCTCCCTCTCGTGGGCAAGAGGTGGGCGACTCCAAGGTGCCTCCGGCCTCCAAAGGGTCCGGCTTCAAGGCCGTGGGCAGCCAGCCATGTTTCCTCACAAAGGGCAGAACGGCAGTTGGAAGGGTTGGCCTCAGCAGCCAGCCAGAGGCAGCAGCCAATCAGAACCCTGGCCCTGGCACACTCGGCCAATCGGCTGCTGACACGTCTCTCTCTCTCCAGCCAGCCCAGCCTTTCGAACCCTCCCACTCTGGGCCCACCAGCCTCCCGGGGCAGACCGTGTCCAGAGGTCCCTGTGGCCTCTTCCCCCTCCGGCTCTTTGCAGCCTGTCTCTCCTCCTCCTTCCTCTCCTCCGGGGGAGTCTTCTTCCCAGTCCTTCTCCAAAGGGCTGAAGAGAGGCCGAAGCCCAAAACACCCGGAGGGAGGGCCGGAGTGGGCCCAGGCCTGTTTCACACACAGGTTGGCCTCCTCACGCACGCGGAGACACGCACACTGACCAAGCCAGGAGGGAAGCCATTTTGTGTCCCGCCCGCCATTTTGTGTCCAGTTCAGTCTGAGGAAAAGAGGCCGAGGGGCAGCTGAGGGGGGCAAGCCAGGAGGGAAGCCATTTTGTGTCCCGCCCGCCATTTTGTGTCCAGTTCAGTCTGAGGAAAAGAGGCCGAGGGGCAGCTGAGGGGGGCAAGCCAGGAGGGAAGCCCGAAAATAATATTATTTGTAATTCCACTGGTCCGATTATCTAAATAAAGGTAAACATAACAATAATCAGGTATAACATCCTTTCGTACATATTCATAAGCCCACCATTTGATCAGGACAACCCTTATGGCTAGGCTATATATTTTACATACCATTCGTAGTATTCATTCGCAATTATATTTCAGAGTGGACGCAGCCACTACTTCTTCTGGTAGTCAACGGACAACACATAACACAGGGGGTTTGCCTTACATACACTCCTACTTGGCTCCAGGTGTAGCCTTACTTGAGTCCTTTATGAGATACTTCAATACATGGAATCCATCCATACAATTCACTTTTGAAAAAAATCCTTTAAATATTACATTTTTGGACTTAACCATCTTTAGAGAACATAATACCTTGAGAGTTAAAAATTATTGCAAACCCACCAGCCGCAATTCATACTTACATTTCCAGTCTCACCACACGCATTCTTTAAAACATAATCTCCCATTCTCCCAGCTGATTCGCCTTTAAGCGCAACTCCTCCAGAGAGTGGATTTCGAACAATCGGCCGCGGTTTTGATATCCCAATTAAAGGAAAGGGATACCCACAGCACATTCTCCACAAATCATTGAATAAAATTCGCAAAATACCCAGAGATAACCTATTCCAACAAAACCCCTGTGAACGAATTATATGGCCCCTTACTTTCACCCCGCATTCCCATTCTATTTCTAAAATTGTACGAAAATACTGGCCCATTGTTAGCTCGATCCCAGGACTGGAGAAACCTCCGATGATAGCCAACAAAAAACATCTAGCATCAAACAATTATTGATCCATGCTGACCATAGAATCCCCAAAGATTCTTCCATTGGCAAAACATTTACCCAACCATGCTATCATTGCACGATATGCAAACATATTTCAACACAAGAAACAATCACAGACCTGGAAGGCAAACATACTTTTAAATTACGCACAGGAGCAACATGTGGCAGTAGAAATATTATTTATTGTTTGATTTGCCCATGCCAGAGATACTACGTGGTGAAAGTGGGCGTGACTTACGCACGAGGGCTCAGGAACATAAATCTAGATTTAAAACCCGCAATGAATCCTCACCACTCTATATTCATTATACACAGAACCACAACTTTAATGAGTTCAAAATCCTGGTATTAGAAATCATTGCACCCAAACCATACCAGGAACACAAAAATTACTCCATCAAAGAGAAGTTTTTTGGATTCATTCCCTAAAAAGCGAGTTACCCCTGGGCCACAATGATTGTTTATCAATCAGTGAAATTCTGGAGTAAGGCTACACCTGGAGCCAAGTAGGAGTGTATGTAAGGCAAACCCCTGTGTTATGTGTTGTCCGTTGACTACCAGAAGAAGTAGTGGCTGCGTCCACACTGAAATATAATTGCGAATGAATACTACTAATGGTATGTAAAATATATAGCCTAGCCATAAGGGTTGTCCTGATCAAATGGTGGGCTTATGAATATGTACGAAAGGATGTTATACCTGATTATTGTTATGTTTACCTTTATTTAGATAATCGGACCAGTGGAATTACAAATAATATTATTTTCGGGTCCCGATGAAGCCAGTTCTCTGGCGAAACGGAGAGGCCTTTTGATATATAGTCCGTCGACCCTTATGAACCCCTCAATACGGATTTTACTACAAGCCCAATATATGGTTATACTCAAGCCAGCCTTGGAAAGGGAGAAGTCCGGTCTGTCCTCGAATCCAGGCCGCGTTTCCCAGCCCACGAGGGAGCCAGCCAGCCTTCAAGGGGAAACAATCGCCCCTTCCCCCAAATAAAACCCCCTGCCACAGGGTCAGTGCCACAGAAATCACAGGAGTTGTAGTTTGACAAGGTCCTGAGCCTTCCCTGACGAAGAGAGACAGTACCATCCCAAACTACAACTCCCAGTTTTCTGTCAGATTGTTTTTGACTTCAACTCCCACCATTCCTGACACCAGGCCTGGAATAGCAATACTTAGACAAAAGAAGGGGGAGGGTGGAAATAATAGTCCTGGCGCCTTCCTCCGTCCTTGGGGAAGCACGGCTGGCCAGTTCCTGCTTGGGCAAGGCTTGGCTGGGCCAGGGTGAGGCCCCATCTTGCCCGGAGGAGGCGGCTGTTGAGGCCAATGTGGAATCCAGTTTAGCATCAGGGGGTCCTGCTTGATTGACACCTGGCTGAGGCAAGAGGGAGGGAAGGGGCCGAGGGGCGGCCGAGGGGGGCAAGCCAGGGGGAAGCCATTTTGTGTCCAGTCCTAACTGTCGTGATCTGCCTGGAAGGTGACAGGAAACGTTATTATTGTTGTTGTTATTATTATTATTATTATTACTCTCCTGGCCTACTGGGGCCCTCCCTCTTCAAAATTAGGATCGCCTGGGTGACTTTGACGTCCAGGGAAACCTCAGGCTTGCCCTGTTCTGGGAGGAAAGTCCTTGTCTCTCGGGGTCTGTGTGTGGCTGCACGCCTGTGTCAAGCCCTCCATTTCTCCTCCCGGCAGGTGTGCCCGAGTCCAGGCTTGGCCGGCAGAGTCTCCAGACATCACACGGAGCGAAGACAACCCGTGAATTCCTCCTCTGCGGAAGAAGGCGCCAGAAAGATGCCCCCGAAAGAGGTTAACAAAGTCTGTTTCCTTCCACCCTCCCTTCCTTTCCTTCCTTCTTTTCTTTCTTTCCTTCCTTTATTCCTTGCCTTCCCTCTTTTTTCTTTCTTTCCTTCTTTCTTTCCTTTTTCCTTCTTTCCTTCCTTCCTTCCTCTCTCCATCCCTTCTTCCTTCCTATCCCTCCCTAATTCCATTCTTTCTGTCTTTCTTTCTTCCTGTCTTGCTTTCCTTTCCTTCTTTCCTACCTTTGTCTCTTCCTTCCTTCCTTCTTCTCTTCTTTCTTTCTTTCCTCGCTCCTTCCTTCCTTTCCTTCCTCCCTCCTTCCTTTCTCTCTTTCTTTCCTTCCTTCTTTCCATCTTCCTTTCCTTCCTTCCTTTCCTTCTTT
>JARBWK010000359.1:0-34837 GCA_030556195.1 Anolis apletophallus | reverse complement strand
GCCAGGCACCCACTGACTCTCTCTAAGAATTCGAGCTAGCCTTCTGGTTGGCTCCGCCCCACCATCACCATGGCAACAGATTCCCCCAGGAGGAACTGCCTCCATTATCACAGCCAACCCTTTGTGGTCTGTCCATAACGTGACCACTTAATATAACACAAATAACCACCTCATCACAGGACCTTTCAACAAAAGACTCCTTCCCTGATTCTTAGTTAAGAGCCTAGTCCAATGGTTCCCAAACATTTTTGGCCTACCACCCCCTTTCCAGAAAAAAATTTACTCAGCGCCCCCCTAGAAATTATTTTTAAAATTTTTTAATAGCAATTAAACAGAAAGATATATATATATTAATGTTTCTATCTTTTGTAAAATATACTGTAGTAAAGAAAGGTGTAAATTACAAACATTGAATTCAGAAATACCCCATGAATGACAGATCTGGATCAAACTTGGCACACAGAACCTCCATGACCAACGGAAAATAGTGGAGGGGTTTGGGAAGATTCACAGTAATAGAATCCTAGGGATGCAAAAGACCTCCAATGGTCATCCATTCCAACCTCCTTCTGCCATAAGGAAAAGCACAATCAAAACACTCCTGACAGATGGTCACTCAGACTCTCCATAATAACAATAATAATAATAATATTCTGGGGTTGGAAGAGACCTCCAAGAGCCATTCAGTCCAACTTCCTTCTGCCATAAGGGAAATGCACAATCAAAGCACTTATGACAAATGGTCATTCAGATGGTCTCAATAATAATAATAATAATAATATTCTAGGTTGGAAGGGACCTCCAAGAGCCATTCAGTCCAACTTCCTTCTGCCATAAGGAAAAGCACAATCAAAGCACTCATGACAGATGGTTATTCAGACTCTCTTAATAATAATAATAATAATAATAATAATAATAGAAGTTTACCTACATCTGGCGAGCACTGTGAACCCAAACAACGATGGATCTGAACCAAACTGGTCTTCAGTGGTCTTAAGGAAACAGAATTGCATCCTTCATTTCTGTGGCGTGGGACATGACTGCAGGCAATGAGCTAAAAGTTAAATTTTCAGGACATTCTAAATGGTGATACTAACAGTACAGATTGGGAACAGGGATTCAGTGGAGGAAGCTGTGTCCTTGACGCCTTGGTTGCTGGCTTTCAAGAAAGACATTCTTGGAAAGAGGTTGTTAATGGATATTTAAAGAGGAAGATGTGGCAAAATGAAGAAAAAAAACCAGACCTGATGATCCTACCTAAAAAAATAATTTTGCTGTCTTAAGCTCCTCTTAGGGCCTCCTGGTGGCATAGTGTGTTAAACTGCTGATCTGCTGAACTTGCTGACCGAAACATTGGAGGTTTGAATCCAGGGAGCAGGGTGAGCTCCCGCTGATAGGCCCAGCTTCTGCCAACCTAGCAGTTCAAAAAAATGCAAATGTGAGAAGATCACATCAACCGCTACTGCAGGAAGGTAACCGCTTCATGCAGTTATGCTGGCCACATGACCTGGAGGTGTCTATGGACAATGTCAGTTCTTCGGCTTAGTAATGGAGATGAACACCACCCCCCAGAGTCAGACATACACTTAATGTTGGGAAAAACCTTTACCTTTACTAAGCTCTTGTTCACTGATGTTTTCTCTTGAGCTTCTACACAAGATTGTTAGATTCACCCTGTGTACAAAATCATCCTGCCCTTTTCTTACTTTTAAGGGTCTTCCTGGGCCAACCGTTGGTTCTACAAGAGTGAAAGAGGAGAGAGAGTCATACCTGCAACATGTTTTTTCCCCGTAATTTTGACAGTGACAGTTATTATTCTGATCTCTGCCATTTGTTTAGCAGGTGAGTGAAGAACTGCATTAGTCCAATTATACTGTGCACTCTATCAATTATATTTGAGTCTAGGATTTTTGTTAATAGACCCATTGCATTTATGCTCATCTTAAACATTTTAGTGCTCACATTCTGACACGAAGTTTGGCCAATGCTGTTAACATACTAGTTTATTAAATCCTTTGTATCACCAGAGAGAAGAAATAAAAGAAATGAAAGATGTCCAGATCTTCTCCCTGCTGATCCCTGTCCAAAAGGTTGGCTGGGATATCAAAGGAAATGCTACTACTTTTCACTGATGGAAGGAAACTGGACCTCTGGCAACAGATACTGCTCCTCTCACAACGCCTCCTTGGCCATGGTCGACTCCCAAGAAACATTGGTAAGTATAAACATTCAAAGCACGGTTAATCTCGGATCTTTCATCTAATTCTATAACACATTATTACTATGTTTTCAAAAAACATATTGTATCAACTGGCTTGCTGGGTTTTCTTGGTTGATAATACAGTAATCTGCTTTTGGTTCTTTTTCTAAGAATGAAAACAAAAAGTCCTGATATCAAACAGATTGAATAAAACAGAAGCAACAAACTTTAAAGTGTTTCCATTGCTTCCAATTGCTAAATGAAGGGTTTAAAATACCGTTGTCTTTTCGGTTTCACTCCTCAGGAATTTTTGAAAGTATGTGTAGAAGGGTATTGCTGTTAGTTTTCCAAGCTGTATGGCCATGTTCCAGAAGCATTCTCTCCTAACATTTTGCCCACATCTGTGGCAGGCATCCTCAGAGGTTGTGATGTCTGATGGACCAGGCCCGGATTACCCATAAGGCCAACCTAGGCCATGGCCTCGGGTGGCACTTTGGGGGGGGGCAGCAGAAATGGCGGCGGCGAAAGCGGCGGCGAAAGCGGCATGATGCGGCGGCCGGGGGGGGCGCCAAAATTTACTTCGCGTACTCCCCCGGAAAAGGTCAGGCCGGCCCTGGCTACGGGCTAGCCGGTTGAAGGTGAATCCATCGAAGACGGAGATCCTTTGGTTGGGCCGCCTGGTGGGAGGGGGGTGTCAGTCGCCTACCCTGGATGGCGAAGCACTTTGCCCATCATCCTTGGTAAAGAGTCTGGGGTCCAGTTGGACCCACTGCTGACTATGGAGGCCCAAGTCTCTATGGTCAGCAGATCCGCATTTTTTCATCTGCGACAGGCTAGACGGCTGGCACCTTACCTGTCTAAGGGTGACCTAGCCACGGTGATCCAGGCGACGGTCATCTCGAGACTAGACTACTGTAATGCCCTCTACATTGGCCTTCCTTTGTTTGTGATCCAGAAACTCAAGTTGGTGCAGAATGCCGCAGCTCGCTTGCTCGTCGGTGTTCCGGTTAGATGCCACATGACTCCCATTTTGCAGCAGCTGCACTGGCTTCCAATAGAGTACCGGATTACGTTCAAAGTGTTGATATTAACCTTTAAGGCATTACATGGTCTACTAGGGCCTGTGTACCTGAGGGACCATCTCTCCCCTTATGTTCCCCAGAGACCACTACGGTCCAGTGAACAAAACCTACTGGAAGTCTCCACTGTTCGAACCTACCACCTGTCTTCTACCAGACAGAGAGCTTTCTCAGTGGTAGCTCTAACTCTTTGGAATACCCTATCAGATGATGCCCAGGCTCTTAGAGAGTTATCTGCCTTTTGAAGAGCCTGCAAGACAACTCTATTTCGGCAGGCTTTCAATCTCAATGACCCAGTGTAATCTACTCCATATTTGTATGGCTGGCTATTAGTACAGTGGGGACTGTCTTATTGTGTTTTATTGTGGTTTTATTGTTGTTTTATCATGTTTCTACTGCATATGTTCATTGTGTGAACCACCCCGAGCCTATGGGAACGGAGCGGTATATAAAATGGAATAATAAATAAATAAATAAATTTGCTAGGTGTAGCATTTGTTGGATTTTCTTAGTGGGTCTGTAGATAGTGTGGAGGTTGTGTTTCTTCATCAGCTTCCCTATGCAGTCAGTAGTTCCTCTGGGTGGATCTGCCTTTACTCTCGTGGCTTGTTATTGGTCTTGCAGCTCTTCTAATGTCTGTGGTGGAGTCTCCATTGGCCTGTAGAGCCCAATTTAGTTGGGTTAGTTCACCTTGGAGGAGGTGGGATTTGCAGATTCTTTTTGCAGGGTCTGCCAGGGCTTTAATTGTGCTTCCTTTTTAAAAAAAATTGGGTGATGGTTGGAGTTTTTATGTAGGTATCTACCCGTGTGTGTAGGTTTTCTGTAAACTGTGTTGCCCAATTGTTGATTGTGCAGAAGTTGTGAGAAGATTATGTGTAGAAGATGATGAGAGGATTGAGGGTGGAAATGGACCGGCTTCACATGTCCACAACTATCCGAATCATTAAGGATTTCTTTACGTCACAAAGCCCTCCTGATCACTGGATTGGTCTCCAGAAAGATTCAGGTCAATCTTGGAGATGGATCAATGGCAGCATCTTCACAGAATGGTAGGTAGTTGGGATAACTAATAATCATGTGAGTATTTTGAAATGGCTTCTGTAGTCTCAGTGTTTGTGTGTAACCTAATAATATAACACAACGGGCGTGGTTGCTGCAGATCCAAATCAGGAATCTGAACGCAACGTTTCCAAAGTAATATCAATCTGTATTGTGTAATCGCAACGACAACAGAGTAGGCAGGATAAACATAAACATCGGGTTCCTACCCCAATCGCAGTCCCAATCAAAATCAAGTTCGAATCTAATCCGCTAAATGCGGATGGTGGGCGATATAGCAGACAAAGTCTGGTTGTCGAAGTGGAGCCGCTAAAAGCTATTTGTATTCCAAACCCTGATGGGTATTTGTAATCCGTTCGAGGGAAGAATGAAAGCGAGGAGGCTTGAGGCAAACTCGCCGGGGGCCAAACTCTGCAGCTGAGTAGCTTCCCAAATTAAGCAGGTAGGGTGGCGGGCGTAGTTCGCGTTTTCTCTGGCCGACGAGGACACCAATGTCAAGGAGTCCAACCTCGTTTCGACCCCTTACGGGTCTTTTTCAAGGCCAATGTAAACAGCAGTCCTCACATTGCGAATCAATGGGAAGGCGGCGGAAATCTCAGGAAGATCTTTACCTCAAAGGTGAAATCTCATGTGTAATCTACCTCTGTGGGTAGGGCAAATGCGCCACGAGATTTCACCTTTGAGGTAAAGATCTTCCTGAGATTTCCACCGCCTTCCCATTGATTTGCGATATGAGGACTGCTGTTTACATTGGCTTTGAAAAAGACCCGTAAGGGGTCAAAACGAGATTGGATTCCTTGACATTGGTGTCCTCGTTGGCCAGAGAAAACGCGGACTACGCCCGGCCACCCCACCTGCTCAGTTTGGGAAGCTACTCAGCCACAGAGTTTGGCCCTCGGCGTGTTTGCCTCAAGCGTCCTCGCTTTCATTTTCCTCGAACGGATTACAAATACCCATCAGTTTGGAAGGAGCAGTGTTGCCCTTTCAGTTAACAGGTGGGAAATTCAAAAAGTCACGGACTTATTGACCCGTCCTCGTAGAAAATAATTTCCAACCAAAGCTTCTTTAAACAGATTTCTTCTTAACAGCAACAGCTTTTCTGTCTTTCATTTTATTGTAGAAGGAAATTTCCAACACTGGTTTCTATACACAAGTCTAGAAATTCCCACTTCTAGACAATCATTAAAAGTAAAGGACCCTTTTCTACTTAAAATACTCTTAAGTACAACAACATAAAGTTCTGCCCTCTACATTTGTTATGTTTCAAGAAATATCCTATCTGCTAGTAAACTGACACCCAACCAATGAGATAAATGAAAAATGAACTTTATTGTGGAACTTAATAACAGAAATTAAAATGGGAGAGAAAGAATGACTAATGAGATAAATGGAAGGATGAGATCTAAATAAATGTGTGGATAAGTCCATGCAGATAGCAGAAAGCTAAAACTAAGAGCAGATCCTTAAGGGACAACCAACCAAAGAGACATACCAGACAAGTCTATGGACCTCATCACACTGGAGCATGGATCCACTTTAAATCTAGTTTCTGCCTCCTGCTAAATTCTGGAGCTTGTAGTTTAGGGGGAGGCTTTTAATCTGCTCAGCCAGACAGGTCCTGAGCCTCACTAAACTACAGCCCTAGAATACAGAAGGAGGCAGAACCCGGATTTAAAGAGGATCTGTGCTCTCGTGCAGTGGTTCTCAACCAGTTGGTCCTAAGGAGAAGAGCAGGATTATTGGGATAGAAAAGGTGAATAAAGAAAAATTATTTTCTTTGTCACAAAACACTAGGACTAGAGGGCACTCCCTGAAGCTCCAAGGTAGGAAAATTAGGACTAATAAAGGGAAATATTTCTTCACCCAGAGGGTCATTGGGTTATGGAATTTACTTCCAGAAGAGGTTGTGACAGTGTTAGCCTGAACAACTTCAAGGCAGGATTAGACAGATTCATGGATACCAAGTGTATCGGTAGTTACTGAAAAGGACATTCAAGTGCCACCTCGGAGTTGGTTGAGGTAGGCAGGATTTCCCTGGGTACTGGTTGTGGGGGTCGGGAGCAGGTTAGGGTTTGCCCTCCCTTCTGCTCGAGATCCCCATGTACAACTGGTGGGCCACTGTGTGATACAGAATGCTGGACTAGATGGGCTGAGGTCCGATTCAGCATGGCTCTTCTTATTGCAAAAAGAGGTTTAAGAAATGTGTTGTACGGGTAAATCTTTAGTGAATTTTCATTCTAACAGTACTCCTCTGAGTGATAGCAAATGAAGGCTGTGCCTTTTCAACCTCAGGAAATAATCTGGCTCAGTCTTCTTGACTTGGTGTTCCAAAAGGTGGAATGGGCTTTCACACTACAGTATGTGACTTCATGTGAACTATACCGGTAATTCCTTTGCCTGACAGAGTTTTGTTGCTCTTCAGGTTCTTCACGCTTCCAACTGAAATGGGAAGGAGATGTGCATATTTGAACCATAATGCTGTTGCCAGCTCCAGCTGCACGAGAGAAGAACACTGGATCTGTAGCAAAGACATGTTTAAAGGCATTGCAGAAATTGAGCCCTGATTCCTGCTCTACTATGCACCGAGGCCGTTCAAAATGTACTTGAGCGTTGCTTTGCCCCATGTAGGAGAAAGCCACTCAGGCCTTGCAGAACTTTTTCCAGAACACTGGGCACTTGAGCTTTCTAGTAGCAATCAGCTTTATAAACACTGACCAAGCTGAAGCAGAAAAACAAGAATACAGACAAGACCAGATTCACATCAAAAGATGTCCAATCTAAGCAGAGAAAGCCTTGAAAGAACAACCAAGGAACCGGGACCTAGTCAACGCCCTGGTCACATTGAGAAAACAGAAGCACCACTTAGAGCTGGAACAAATCTCTAAAGATCTAAAGTTTGTAAGGCAGAGATACTTTCAAAATGCAAACAAACCGGGCAGATGGCTCGCAAGATTCCTTAACATTGGTGTCCTCGTCGGCCAGAGAAAACGCGGACTACGCCCGGCCACCCCACCTGCTCAATTTGGGAAGCTACTCAGCCGCAGAGTTTGGCCCTCGGCGTGTTTGCCTCAAGCCTCCTCGCTTTCATTTTCCCTCGAACGGATTACAAATACCCATCAGGGTTTGGAATACAAATAGCTTTTAGCGGCTCCACTTCGACAACCAGACTTTGTCTGCTATAGCGCCCACCATCCGCATTTAGCGGATTAGATTCAACTTGATTTTGATTGGGACTGCGATTGGGGGTAGGAACCCGATGTTTATGTTTATCCTGCCTACTCTGTTGTCGTTGCGATTACACAATACAGATTGATATTACTTTGGAAACGTTGCGTTCAGATTCCTGATTTGGATCTGCAGCAACCACGCCCGTTGTGTTATATTATTAGGTTACACACAAACACTGAGACTACAGAAGCCATTTCAAAATACTCACATGATTATTAGTTATCCCAACTACCTACCATTCTGTGAAGATGCTGCCATTGATCCATCTCCAAGATTGACCTGAATCTTTCTGGAGACCAATCCAGTGATCAGGAGGGCTTTTGTGACGTAAAAGAAATCCTTAATCAAGAAAGGAAAGAAGGAAGCACAGATTACGAACTGCCATTTGATTTACCTCTCATTTGAGAACTAGATGAAGTGAAAATAAAACTGATGGTTGAAACACTGAAATAAACATAGCTTTATTCGGATAGTTGTGGACATGTGAAGCCGGTCCATTTCCACCCTCAATCCTCTCATCATCTTCTACACATAATCTTCTCACAACTTCTGCACAATCAACAATTGGGCAACACAGTTTACAGAAAACTCTCGTCTATACTCTCTGGGCTGTGATATCTCCTGCTGCTCAATTGTTATATTGCATTTTGCTGTTTAATTGTTTTAACTGTTTTTAACTGTTTTTATGTTTTAACCTGTGGCATTGTGCCACTGGCTCTGTGAGCCGCCGCGAGCCCCCGGGAGTCGGCGGCGAAGAAGCCCCAATAAATAAATAAATAAATAAATAAATAAAACCTACACACACGGGTAGATACCTACATAAAAACTCCAACCATCACCCAATTTTTTAAAAAGGAAGCACAATTAAAGCCCTGGCAGACCCTGCAAAAAGAATCTGCAAATCCCACCTCCTCCAAGGTGAACTGACCCAACTAAATTGGGCTCTACAGGCCAATGGAGACTCCACCACAGACATTAGAAGAGCTGCAAGACCAATAACAAGCCACGAGAGTAAAGGCAGATCCACCCAGAGGAACTACTGACTGCATAGGGAAGCTGATGAAGAAACACAACCTACACACTATCTACAGACCCACTGGAAGCCAGTGCAGCTGCTGCAAAATGGGAGTTATGTGGCATCTAACCGGAACACTGACGAGCAAGCGAGCTGCGGCATTCTGCACCAACTTGAGTTTCTGGATCACAAACAAAGGAAGGGCAATGTAGAGGGCATTACAGTAGTCTAGTCTCGAGATGACCGTCGCCTGGATTACCGTGGCTAGGTCACCCTTAGACAGGTAAGGTGCCAGCCGTCTAGCCTGTCGCAGATGAAAAAATGTGGATCTGCTGACCATAGAGACCTGGGCCTCCATAGTCAGCAGTGGGTCCAACTGGACCCCAGACTCTTTACCAAGGACGACGGGTAAAGTGCTTCACCTACTCCTCCCCCTCTCTCCCTACCCCCCTCCTACCCATCCCTCCAGCCCTACCCAGAACACAGCTCCACCTCTCTTCCCTCCCCGGCTCCCTAACCCTTCCCTCCCTACCATCACCTTGTCTATCCCCATATACTCTTCTGAGGCCCCTCTTTTCTTACCTTTCCTACTGTCCTATACCCTAAATTGTTCACCCACTTTTACTGTTTATGGAAAAACCTCAATAAATTCTTTATAACAAAAAAAAGATGTCCAATCTCCCAAGACTTTCTTTCCAGGATGAAGAGGAACCATTGGTGAACAACCTTTGGGTTCGATCACTTAACCCAGTGTTTCCCAACTGTTGTTCCGTGAGCAATCACCTGGTGTGCTGCGGGAAAACCTCTCTTCCCCCCTTTCTTCCCCCTCCTGCCGAACTCCTGGTGCTGCTGCTTTGGGGAGGAGGAGGAGGAGAAAGGGCTGTGCGGTGGCGAAGAAGAAGAGAAGGGCTGTTTCCCCAGTGGGAAAACTGCCAATTCGGCAGCATATGGAAGAAGAGGTCCCTTAAAGGAATATTCCCATACTCATCCCATTCCCGGGCGTGAGGTTTGCCCCAATCTCGTGGGAAGCATCCCACTTCCGGGTTCTTCGCTCCCGCAAGACTTTGTACGATACCAGAGATGTTTCTGGGATACGTAGTCCCATTGAACTTCCTTCTCCACGAGCCGCCGCTTACATCTGGTGATTGTAAAATCCATCTCTTACTTGTATGTATTTACTATACAGAGACTTTTGAATGGGGCCACTAGCACATGGGGCCTCAGAGGCTGTGCCCATATCTTCGTGCACCGAAGATACTTCTCGACGGGTGGTAGGAGGTGGGCTTCTTGTAGTAGGCGATTCGATTGTCTGGAACATAGAAAGCTGGGTTTGTGATGGACGTGATGACCACATGGTAAATTGCCTGCCGGGTGCAAAGGTCGCGGACATTACGAGGCATCTAGATAGGCTGGTAGATAGTGCTGGGGTGGAGCCAGTGGTCGTGGTACACGTTGGTACCAATGACATTGGGAAGGCTAAGCGGATGGTCCTGGAAGCCAAATTTAGGTTGCTAGGTAGAAGATTAAGGTCCAGGACCTCAAAGGTAGCATTCTCGAAATGCTACCTGTTCCCCGCGCGGGACAGCCAGACAGGCAGAGCTCAGGAGCTTCAATGCGTGGATGAGGCAGTGGTGTCGAGAGGAAGGTTTTAGATTTGTTAGGAACTGGGGAACATTTTCAGGAAAGCCAGACCTGTACAAAAGGGACGGGTTACACTTGAGCGAAAATGGAACCAGACTGCTGGCGACTAATA
The DNA here is from genome assembly GCA_030556195.1 of Anolis apletophallus. Lineage (NCBI taxonomy): Eukaryota > Metazoa > Chordata > Lepidosauria > Squamata > Anolidae > Anolis > Anolis apletophallus. The sequence goes on along the minus strand of JARBWK010000359.1, from coordinate 24,503 downwards.
TTAAAAAGATTTCAGAGCAGCTTTTAAACTGATTCCTAGGGGAAAGTCGACAGGAGCTGGGCAGCTTCCGGTTCGAGAGGGTGAAATGCCAAGTATGGAGGACGAAATCCATACACAACTGGCTGACTCAACAGAAAAGATAGATAGTAGTAGTCGAGAGGTAGGACATGGTAGGCCTTCTACAAATTCTCACAAACAGCCAAAGTTGAAAGTGCACCAGAGAAATAAATATAAATGTCTGTACGCAAACGCTAGAAGCCTTCAAACAAAAATAGGGAGTTGGAATATTTGGCAAAAAAAAAAAATTTTGATATTATTGGCATAAAAGAAACCTGGTGGACGGAGGAAAACAAATGGGACACAAAGATTCCAGGTTATAAACTGTACAGGAAAGACAGGAGAGGGAAAAATGGTGGCGGTGTGGCCCTGTACATAAATGAAGAGCTAGAATCTCATGAATTAGAACTTCAAGAAATTTCAAACTCACCTACAGAAACGTTGTGGATAAAAGTCCCAGGACAAAAACTAATCTAGCACTAGGGATCTGCTATCGCCCTCCCAACCAAACTCCAGAGGCAGACTGCTATCTGGAAAATGAAGTTAAACAGGCCTCAAAAAGAAATACATTAGTCATAATGGGGGACTTCAACTATCCCCAAATAGATTGGCCAAATTCTTGTTCTACGCATGAAAGAGAGACAAGGTTCCTCGACATGCTAGCTGATTATTCCCTTGAGCAGATGGTCATGGAACCAACCAGGGGAAAGGGGATCCTGGACTTGGTGCTAACTAATGAACAAGATCTCGTTCAAGATGTCCTTGTAGCTGAGCCCATAGGTACCAGTGACCATAACACAATAACCTTTAACGTAAGTTTGGATAGCAAACTGTCAGTGAAAACTAACACGGAGACATTAAACTTTCACAAAGGGAATTTCACCAAAATGAGAAAAATTGTAAAGAACAAACTAAAAGGAGCAGAAAAAAATCAAATCCCTCCAAAATGCTTGGAAACTGTTTAAAAATACCTTAAAACAGGCCAAACTAAAATGCATTCCAATAAAAAGAAAGAGGCATGGAAAGTCCAAAAGGACACCAGTATGGCTTACAAATGAAGTAAAAGATGTGATTGGAAAGAGGAAAAACTCATTTAAGAAATGGAAGGCTCTTCCTACTGAGGAGAACAGAAAGGAACACAAGCTCTGGCAAACTAAATGCAAAGCAACCGTCAGGAAAGCCAAGAGAGATTTTGAGGCACACATAGCAAAGAATATTTAAAAACAACAACAAAAACTTCTTTAAGTACATCAGAAGCAGGAAGCCAACTAGAAAAGCAGTTGGGCCACTCAACGACAATGGTCAGAAAGGGAAAATCAGCGAAGACAAGGAGATTGCTGAGCGGCTAAATGACTTCTTTGCCTCCGTTTTCACACAGGAGGACAGACAACATATGCCTGCAGCTGAGTCAGTTTTTCAGGGAGGGAATTAAAAGAATTAAAACAGATAGAGATAAACAAGGAGGATGTTCTCATATGCCTTACTAAACTAAATGTCAACAAATCACCAGGTCCAGACGGCATCCACCCCAGAGTTCTTAAGGAACTCAAGTGTGAAATTGCTGAACTTCTAGCTAAGATATATAACCTTTCTCTAAGATCAGGCACTGTACCCGAGGACTGGAGGGAGGCAAATGTAACACCGATCTTCAAGAAAGGATCCAGAGGTGACCCAGGAAATTATAGACCAGTCAGTTTAACCTCAGTTCCAGGCAAAGTGATGGAAACCATTATTAAAGAAAATATTACTAGGCACATAGAAGAACAGGCATTGCTGAAAGAAAATCAACATGGTTTCTGCAAAGGCAAATCATGTCTTACTAACTTGTTAGAATTCTTTGAGGTGTAAATAAACACATAGATAAAGGGGACCCAATTGATATTGTTTACCTTGACTTTCAAAAGGCTTTTGACAAAGTCCCTCACCAAAGGCTCCTAAATAAGCTCTTCAGCCATGGAATCAGAGGACAGGTCTTGTCCTGGATTGGAACCTGGCTAAACTGTAGGAAACAAAGGGTGGTAATAAACAGACATTTCTCTGGGTGGAAAGAGGTGAGAAGTGGCGTACCCCAAGGTTCAGTTTTGGGTCCGTTACTTTTTAATTTATTCATTAATGATCTGGATGTAGGAGTGAATTCTGAGGTAGCAAAGTTTGCAGACGACACTAAATTGTTCAGGGTAGTTAAAAATGAAACTGATTGTAAAGAGCTCCAGAACGATCTCTCGAAATTGAGTAAATGGGCAACAAAGTGGCAAATGCATTTTAACCTAAACAAGTGTAAAGTCATGCACATCGGGGCAAAGAACCCCAACTACACCTACAAATTGATGGGGTCAAAGCTTTCGAGACAAACCAGGAAAGGGATCTTGGGGTCTTGGTGGACAGCTCAATGAAGATGTCAACCCAGTGCGCTGCAGCAGTGAAAAAAGCAAATTCTATGCTAGGCATGATCAGAAAGGGAATCGAAAATAGGTCAGCAAATGTTGTATTACCTCTCTACAAATCGACGGTAAGGCCACATTTGGAGTACTGTGTACAATTCTGGTCTCCGCACCTTAAGAAGGATTTAACGGAACTGGAAAAGGTACAGAAAAGGGCAACAAGAATGATCCAAGGGATGGAGCGGCTCCCTTATGAAACCAGGTTGCAACGCCTTGGTCTTTTCAGCCTTGAAAGACGGCGTCTAAGAGGAGACTTGATCGAAGTGTATAAAATCATGCATGGGATAGAAAAGGTGAATAAAGAAAATATATTTTCTTTGTCACAAAACACTAGGACTAGAGGGCACTCCTGAAGCTTCAAGGTAGGAAAATTAGGACTAATAAAGGGAAATATTTCTTCACCCAGAGGGTCATTGGGTTATGGAACTCACTTCCAGAGGAGGTTGTGACAGCTGTCAGCCTGAACAACTTCAAGGCAGGATTAAACAGATTCATGGATACCAAGTGTATCGGTAGTTACTGAAAAGAACATTCAAGTGCCACCTCGGAGTTGGTTGAGGTAGACAGGATTTCCCTGGGTAGTGGTTGTGGGGGTTGGGAGCAGGTTAGGGTTTTGCCCTCCCTTCTACTCGAGATCCCCGTGTACAACTGGTGGGCCACTGTGTGATACAGAATGCTGGACTAGATGGGCTGAGGTCCGATTCAGCATGGCTCTTCTTATGTTCTTATGTTCTTACATGTTGTGCAAAATATTTCTATATGTATGTGTATTGCATCTGTGTACTTACACGATATTTATTGTCAATAATTATTGCCCATAGGGCTTCTCAGGCACACCTCCTGTGTCCTACATAAAGAAATTCGCAGCTCACCTGCAGCCGAGGGGGGAGGTTGCAGGGCTCTTGAGCTCCCGAGCTCTGTTTGTTTTAGTCTGTTTTAGCCTGTTTTTAACTTGCTTTGTTTTGTCTGTTCAGTTTAATTTATTTTAATTGTTTTAGTTGGTAGAGCCAGATACCAAGCTTGGCTCTTTTCCCAGTTTTTTGGAAGTTTTTGAAAGTTTAAACTACTCTTGCTGGAGCAACCGCTCATTACTGCTTATCGCAGCTAGAAGATTAAGAGTACTACTAAAGCTCCCTGATAACAAGCTATTTTGGATACCGGGGAAGCAGAGAGAGGAACAACCAGAACGAAAGAACGAAGGAAACAAACATATACTTCCCTAAAGCAACAATCCGGCGTTTGTTTATCAACAGCATTTTTATAGCATCGGCTTTCTGCTCCCTCTTCCAACATGACCAGGAAAAAGAAGCGTCCCAGCACCAGCCCAGGGAATACAGATGCCCGCAGACCTCCCAAACAACAAAAAATAATTAATTTTATTACCTCTGAGGAAAATGTAACTGTGAGTATGACCAAAGACCCAGAAAATTGTAAAGACAAAGATTTAATTGAATGGGACTTGCAGGCTGATTTAGAAACCCAGCTGTTGGTGATTCCTCCGCAGCAACTGAGAACTAATCTGCCTCCTCTCTCTGAGCCCTCTGCTCATGTGAATCCCTTAGTTACACAGCCTCCTGAGGTTACTCCCGATGAGAATAACTTAATAGCTAAGCACTGCCTGATCTCTGCTCAGACGGTCCTTGCAATATTTGTCCGGATGGAATCTATACAAACAGAGGTTATGGCATTAAAGAGCCAAGTTGAGGCCTTGTCAAAAAAGCTGTCGACCACTACTAATCCACCTCCTAAGACATGGAACTCTAATCAGGTTAAAAAGAAGGAGGTCACCTCAAATTGCTCTTATTGTCAGAAGTCGGGAGAAAGTCAGAAGAAACAGTCTCTTTACTTACAAAGGAATAGGGTGTGTCTCTTCATTTCAATGAACAGGATGAATATTGGCAGATGGGACTCAAAAAGATCTATTATACATTCATTAAACTTACTCTTACGGCGCAGCCCCCATTTAATCGACTTGACAGCAGTTACCTGGCTACCGATGCTTCAATCACATAGAGGAATGAAGAGAGTGGTCTTGACCTTTAATTCCTCCAATCTGGTGAACGAACTTTTCGAACTGAAGGATCTCTTGGCCTACTATGACATTTCTCCAAAGAGAGTTTTCAGAGATCCCTCAACCCCTCAGCTCTGTCCTGCAAGCTGCCACAGTACCCTCTTTCAAGGCCACCTAGGTGACTCATGTGACAAAAAGCAGCCGAACGTCCTCACAGAGAACATGGCCTTGAAGAGCTCAGCTCCTAATCTTAGCTTGAATTCTAACTTTAACAAAACCAGGGGAGCTGTGGGTATGGTAACTGAGGACGAGGACTCCAACGGGCATCCACTACATCCATCTAGCCCACAAGTCGGTGGGGAACAGGACGGAATAGTCAGAGATCTCTTCTCTCTACTAGAAAGTCTAAAAGATATACCAAAGGCAGCTCCACCTTTAATAGACCTGGTCTTGTCCCCCATGAGAGCACATTTGGATACGCCACAGATCTGGGAGATATCTAAGAATTTTGAAGCCCTCTCCTCCCTCCCTGAAAACAAGCAGGCTTCTAGGCAGGTCCCCCAGCGTGAGGAAGTCTCTTTCTGTGGGGTGCCCTTGAAGAATGCCTCCTTACAACCAGGCTTCGCCCAGAGGCTTACTCGGCCCAATGGAATTGGGTCCTACCGTGCCTCCTCTTACTCCAGTTTCATCTACAGTGGTGATGACAAACCCCCGGGCCAACAACTGTGTTTTCTATGGAGATTTGGATCTGGATCTTATGGACACTAATCCTGTGCCTCCGGAGATCCCCTTCCGATGACTGTTGGACACTCCACCGCTCCCGACCCTTCAAGATTCTTCAGAAATCAAATATCCTATAAATATTTGCTCCTGGAATGTTTCTGGTTGGAAAGACCCTCTCGGGAGCGATTTTAAGAGGTTCTTAGCAGGCTTTCAGATCATCGCTTTACAAGAAACCTGGATTGCCGAAAACAAAACCCAATATGCATCCCGGTTTTCTTAGTTGGTGGGTCCCGGCCAAAAACGTGGGAATCGAGGAGAGCCTCAGGGGGCCTCTGTCTTCTGCTTAAGGAGGATATTCTCGAAGCCGGAGAAAACTTGTATAGGGATGATAATATTCACCACTACCTAGTGGTCAGAACTCTACTGGAGGGGCTTGAGTTAATTATCATCAATGCGTATATACCCCCCCTAAACTCCCCTATTACAATCTGGTACAATGGCTACAATTGGAAATCCTGTTAGAAGACCTTTCCTTACTATATAAGGATGCTACTGTTATCCTCTTGGGCGATTTTAACGCTAAGCTTGGTCCCTCCTTACATTCCTTTATTCAAAAGGAAGGTCTTCCAGACTGGTTTGCGACTTCCCACCCCCACTGGTTTTCTAGGGACCAGAAGTCAAACAAGGCCGGTGCTTCATTAGTTTCCTTAATCTGTAAAAACAACCTGAGACTATTGGGTGGTTCGAATGTCTTATCTCCTTATCCCTTCACTTTTCACGCTAATCTTCACAGCAGCTCCTTGGATTTCATCTGCGTATCCTCCGATGAAGTAAATCTTTTTTCCCATCATAAAGTGCACACTATGGAGGACTCTGACCACCAACCGGTCAGTACTCAGTTAGCAATCTTGCCTTCTTGTATTCCTCTAAATGATTTAGGCCCGCTATCGCAGGCAACGCTCTGTAAAAACAAACGCCTTGCATGGCCCTGTGACAACCTAGACAATATCCAAAAATCTATCGACTCTGACGATTTAACAAAATGGGCCATAACCATTAAAACTCCTTCCCAGGACTGGCCTGCAATAGACAGCGCATTCGCCAACATCTGTGGCAAACTTAAAGAACTTATGTCTACCAAAATCATACGTAGGGATAATAAGGGTTCTTCTGTTCTGTGGTTTGATAGGGAATGTCATAAGCTTAAAATACAGCTCAAGGCTTCTATACGACTAATGAACATGAATACAGCCCCCCATTTCCACGCCAACATGCTGCTGCTAAGGATAAATATTAAATAACAAAATAGACTGTAAAAGAAGAATTACAATGAACAATTATGGAAAGGGATTGGAGCTTGCAGCGGCTGGTAAAAATTCAGTGCTTTTTTGGCATAAGGTTGCGGGCGTCCTAAAAGAAAGGAAGGCTGATTTTGATAACCCAATCCCAGCAAATGTGTGGGAAGAGTATTATGGGCAGCTGTTTTCCTCCCATAACTTACCTTCTAGGCAATCCACCCAGGAATTGGATGGGTTGACTAATTTACCTCTCTGGCCCCGGTCACGAACAAGAAATTCTAAATATTATTACTTCTGAAACGTAACAAGGCCCCGGAGATGACTATCTGCCTTCGAATTGTTTATAGCCTACAAGGCCTGGTGGGCCCCTGTTTTAGCTGGTTTATTTTCATATATAAATGATACAGGATATATACCAAAGGGTTGGAATATGGCGATCATTATCCCCATTCACAAAAAAGGAGACAAGAAAAATCCCGCCAACTACAGACCTATCAGTTTATTGAATATTGTGGCCAAAATGTATGCAAAGTATCTTCTATGTAGACTGGAGGAGTGGGTAACTGAAAATGGAATCTTGGTGGAAGAGCAGTCTGGCTTTAGACACAATAGATCGACAATGGATAATTGTTTTGTCCTAAATCACTTGATTTCCAAATACCTAGCCAAGGGTAATAGACTATACGCCGCTTTATAGATCTGTCAGCGGCCTTCGATTCAGTTGATAGGGAAATCCTTGGGGACAAACTCCAATGTATGAATGCAGACCCTAGATTGATTTTTCTGATCAAAGCCCTATATCATAATTCTCAGGTGACGGTGAGATTTGGTATTGCTGGTGACCGAACTGGCCCTATTAACACCGGCAAAGGGTCAGACAAGGATGTATTCTTGCCCCCTGCTATTTAATCTGTATGTAAATGACCTTCCAAATTCGCTTAGAGGGGCGGATGTCCATATGCCTAAAGTAGCTAACTTGCAAATCAACTCACTTCTGTATGCAGATGATATGATCCTACTCTCCTACACCCAAATAGGGATGAGGAGGTTATTAAGAAAACTTAGTGACTACTGCCTTAGAAACGCACTAAAGATAAACAAAACCAAATCAAAAACGATGATCTTTGGTAAACGCCCTCCAAAATGAAATGGAAAATAGAAGGCTAACAATTAGAACAAGTTAGATCCTTCACTTACCTAGGATTAGACTTTGCAGAAAATGGTCTATGGCACAATCATTTCCACAGGTGTTCAACTAAAGCCAAGGGCAGAACGAGCTTACTCTTAAAGCTGCTGCATCAACGGCAACCGGGCTCCCTCGTTCCCCTTCTGAAAGTTTACAATCACAAAATCTCCCCGCTGCTTCTTTATGGTTCTGAAATCTGGGGTGCAAATGATACTTCCCTCCTGGATAAGGCCCAAGCTCAACATCTGAAGTGGTTTTTAGGGGTTGATAGAAGCTCCCGGCAGCGGCAGTTAGGGCGGAGTTGGGAATGTTCTCTATTAGCACACAATCTAAGATCAGAGCCTTTAACTACTGGCTCAAGGTCATGGAGATGGAGGCGTCTCGCCTCCCAAAATTATGTTTGCTGGAACAATCTAGCAGTTCTTATAAATCGGGGGCTGACCATTTGTTTGATTACATCAGAAGGTGCGGCATTCAGATAATATTCCCAGTCCACCTATCTGGTCAAGAGTTAAGTAAGCACTTCAAAGAAGTGCGTCAACAAATTAATGACATTGCGGCCCAAACCGATATAGACTCTTTGGGTTCTACCGTTTCCCTGAGATGGTTGAGTGGTTTTAAGAAATCCTTCCAATTAACCACTTACTTACAGCAAGGAAGGTTACACCACCTAAGGAAAATTTTCACTAGAGACAGGTTTGAGCAATTAGATTCAATGGTGAGATATGGGAGGTTCAAGAAAATTCCTATGAAGAGCGTACCTGTATTTGTGGTGCCCCTGAGATCGAAGATCTAACTCATCTTCTGCTTTATTGCAAAATCTATCAAATAGAGAGAAAACAACTGCTAGAGATATTTCTTGTGGGGAAAAATCATTGGGACCCTCTAGCAAAAGTCTCACTTCTGCTGGCCGGCTCCAACAAGCTGATAACAGATGCTACTGCTCGTTTTCTCTGTAAAGCCATGAAACTAAGATCTGATTACAAAGATGCAATTGGAATAAATTGTGTTGGGAGATGAGGACCTGTGAATTGTTACCACCTCCCTTAGAATCCTCCTGCTGGGCAAAAACAGGGTTTAATTGATGTGATGGTCTAGAATTCTCCTCAGATTGTTTTTAGAATCATTGCAATGTGTCTGTGTTCTGTGTGTATTTGATATGGCTTCTGGCTAATCAATAAAATTGTTGTTGTTGTTGTTGTTGTTGTACATAAAGAAATTTGATATTGATATTTGTATTTGATATATTGTATTTTGACACATGCTTCTAGTTTCATTGTGTTCAGCTGTTTAGCAGCACTCCCCTTCCTGTTATTTACAACTTAAGAACAAGCACAGAACCTATCTTCTTTGGGTAGTTTCACTATGCAGTGGAGGCCACAAAGGGGCGCTAGACAGAGAGGCATACAGTGTTCCTTCACTCATCATGGGGTTACATTCCAGGACCATGCGCCATAAGTGAAGATCTGCGAACTAGGGACGCCTCTGGCGATCTGCATCCCTGCCCGGAATGAGGAGGAGGACAAACCATATCTGCTTGCAGCCCAAGCCACTGACGGAATGAGCAAAAAAGTGACAGGATGCCGAGGGGCCACACACCAGCCTTTCTGAGGCCTGTTTCAATGTAAATATTTTATATTAATATTTTTTTGAAAACTGAGAAACAGCGAGTCCACATAAAGCAAACCATGAAGTTGCAAGGGAGCACTGTACTCCATTTTGATGCTTTTATGTCAAGCATCTTTGAGTCCCCTTCGTGGGAGATAAAGCAGGCTACAAATAAATATAATAATATAATAATTTTACAGGGAAAGGCATGTCCTGCTTTCCTTTTATTTCCCCTACCCATGTCCCCTAATTTATGATATGGGAACTGGGGAATGGGAATTAGTCCAATGCTCGGCAGCCAGGATACTAACGGGAGCGGGGTACAGGGAGTGCACAACTCCCTTGTTGCGCCAGCTCCACTGGCTGCCAATTAGCTTCCGAGCAAAGTGCTGGTTTTAACCTACAAAATGAAACACAAACGGGCTGCGACAAGGCAGTAACAACAAGGTGAGAGACTACAATTATATACATTTCTCTTTGAATAGATTGAGTTACCCTCTCATCCTTTGCTTCTCAAACCCTTTTGTGTTGGCTTTTTGTAGGTTAAAGGCAGTAACAGCAAGGTGAGAGGCTACAATTATCGTAGTAAATAAAATACATAGGCAACTGGAAATTGCAAAAGTATCATATATATATATATATATATATATATATATATATAATGCAGACAAATGTAAGTATATTGCAAGATATACTGGCCATCGGGCTGGGATTACAATTTCTTCTTCGATTTGATCCGCTTTCACCAGTCTCCTCGGGATTCTCCGAGCCCTTGTACTGATTTAACTTACCTGGGACTAAGATATTGCGGTTTAACGGGAGGCATCGCATGTTTGTACCAGCACCACGAATTGGCATCATCCGGTTTGTGTTGAGTATATCTTGCAATATACTTACATTTGTCTGCATAATATATATATGATACTTTTGCAATTTCCAGTTGCCTATGTATTTTATTTACTACGATAATTGTAGCCTCTCACCTTGTTGTTACTGCCTTTAACCTACAAAACCCAAACACAAAAGGGTTTGAGAAGCAAACGATGAGAGGATAACTCAATCTATTCAAAGAGAAATGTATATAAATATAACGGTTTAATCTATCAATACCATATCAATCGTTGTTACCCATATCAATCAATGTTTATATTAAAAAGTCATATCAGGTTATACAGTGAATACATTCTCCCAATCATAAAGAGCAAAATCACAGTAAGAAACACAACTTGAAGCAAACCTGCCAGTGTTCCAGTGCACACAGTCCTGTTAGCGTCTTGGTGATATGCACATGAAGGTATGAGCAGTCACTAAAAGGAATCCAGGCTGGAGGTTTTCAGTGGCGGGTTCTCAGTTAGTCTTTTCTTTTTTAAACAGGACTAAATTCTGCAACCTGGCCAAAAAATGCCAAAGTCAGCTGTATCAGCTGGAAATGGTTTGCAACGGGGAAAAATACTCCAAAGTAGTGGATCCAAGATCATTCATCAGAAATAAACATAGTGGTACAGCAGACTTGAATTCTAGATGGTAGTCCACCTGGTTTTTCACTACGACGGTACACAGTAAATGGCCAGGACCATTTCGCCGTTAATGTGGCTTTTTCACAGCGGTAAACCAATAAGTGTCTGGTATCCACGGTAAGTTGCGGTTCAAGATAAGTATAAACATTGATACGGGTAACAACGATTGATATGGTATTGATAGATTCAACTGTTATATTTATATACATTTCTCTTTGATTAGATTGAATTACCGTCTCATCCTTTGCTTCTCAAACCCTTTTGTGTTTGGGTATTGTGTAGTTCAGTAGCCTCCCTACTGTCTATATGGTTTAACCTACAAAACCCTATACAGTTCCGGCCCAGTTTACCTGTCCAAATGTATTCTCCCCTGTGAACCATCAAGGCTATTAAGATCTTCGGGGGGGGCACTGCTCTCAGTCCCACCACTTTCACAATTGAGTCTGGCGGGAACGGGAGACAGGGCCTTCTCTGTGGTGGCCCCTCGGCAATGGAACTCTCTCCCGATTGAGATCAGATCTGCACCCTCCCTCCTGTCCTTTAGGAGGCTAGTGAAATCCTGGCTATGGAATGAAGCATTCCCAGAATAATGGCTGAGGCCGGCCACAGAACAACGGCTTTCCTCCTTCATCTCCCCCCTCTCCAGCCTCTCTCCAGCGCCCCCTTGTGGCCTCTTCCCGGATAATGGAATAGTATCCTGAGTAACATGGGTCTGTATATACATAACATATTTTCACTTGTATAGGTATGTGACTGATGCCGTGACGGACGGGATTCAGCTGCAGGGAGTTCCACAGTTCCTTTTTCCTCCATCTTGGGCCGGGTGGCACAAGAACAAAAAGCCCACAAAATGGCCCCTTCTTCCTCTCTCTTTACCTCTGCCTGAGCTCCATTTTCTCCTGACACAATCATAGCCACGGCAGCAACAATAAGCACCCATTTCCTGTAAGCAACATCAGTTTTCCCCTGAGGGCATCACCTGCCCTCGGCCACGTTGTTCAAAACAAAACTCACACAGCTGCTCCAAAGGTGGGGGCACGAGTGACCTTTACCCAGTCACCATGAGGAGGATTTTCCCCACAGTTACCAGTTTGAGAGATCTAGTTTCCCCAAGTACACTGGCACATTTTGCCCTTTTCTTCCTGCTACATAACCCGGAGTATCCCTGGACTGCTCTCCCCAGCTGATTCCAGCATAAGCCCTTGCCACATCTTACAGATTATGGACCCAAAGGGACTCTCTTTCTGGACAAACCGTGTCCGATGCTTTTCCGGAGGGGTTTTGCCCAGATTGCAAGGGGACTGAAAGGGAACCCAGGTCTTTTGGGCTTTGGGAGAAGCAGTTCGCCAAGGACACTTCCCAGTTGAATATTCCCAGCCTTTTCCCCTCTTGCCACATGGACTTTGTGACTCTCTGCCTCAGCAGGTCGCCTCCAGAAGGTCTCTGCGGAGGGACCTGTGCGAGTAGGGAGGCCTCGAACTCATAACCCGGGTCTGTGCAAGCTGGGACCTGAAGTTCGCCCAAGGGCACTGATCATGGACTCTATCTTGCTGTTATTCTCACTGCTTTGAGCTCAGCCCCATACAAGCGGGCACAACCAGGATCCCTACCCTCAGACTCTCTCCCCTGATCACGGACTTTATAGTTTCCACAAGAACGCTTCTTCAGTTGCAAAATGAACATGAATTGAGCTTTGATTTAAATGTTTAAGACCGGTTTGAATTTGGGCAGGTAACGGAAGTCTGAAATTTAACAAATAATGTATTCCCTTTTCCCCTATCTTCTTTCACATCGAGTCCCTAGTAAAAATTTATGTAAAGATAATGTACAGAAAGATTAGCTAGGACCTATAAGGTCTAGAGAAAGTTCTGCCCTACCCATGCTTTTTAACCTTTCCCCAATGTTTCCAACCCTCCCCCACCTTCCTAACCCGGACCCCCTATCTCCCTCCCTTCCCTGCGCCCCAACTCCTCACTTAACTTGGTTGTCAGCCGTCCTGTCACGAGAAATGGAAGAGATTGTATTCCGGCAAGTGCAGGCCAACATTCACTAGTACCAGGTCGGACGCTGCATACCAATGTGTCTATTTTCACTGTCTTTGTCATTGTATGTATGTTTGTTTAATGAAACTTAATAAAACTTTTTATATATAAAAAAAGAACGCTTCTTCAGTTGGACATTTCCTGTTCTTTTCCCTTCACATCATGGACCCTCAATGACTTTGCCACTGCTTTGCACCCCAAGCCCCGAGGGCTCTGCAGTTCCCAAGGACAGTAATTACACCAAGGAGGACTACAACTCCCAGAAGGAAGGCAGCCTTGTGTTGCCTGTTTTAAAGATCATACCTCTGGGAGCAAGAGCTGCATGGGAGACTGTAATTGGGATGATTGCTGGGGAAAATCTGGGTTGTCTTGTCTATTTTGTATCCCTTATGTGTTCCCTTTTGTGTTAATGTAACCTTTAAGTTAATGCCCTCAGCAGAGAGTTCCAGGGATTAACAGAGCACAATAATCCACTTTTCTACCCATTTTACCTTGCACAAATAATAACCTTGGGGGGAGGGACGTTGGGTTTCTTCGTGGGGTGAGGCCCACTCTGCCCAAGACTCCCCCACATATGCCCCTGTCATTCTCGGAGCTTGGCCAATGATAGGGAATATGTAATGGTCATATAAACAGGACCCAAAACATGGTTGTTTCATGCGAGCTTAGGACCCTCGCAGCCAGCCCCAATAGCCACCTTTCCGGACCATTTTAACTAAGCAACCATGCTTCCAAACCCTGCCAGGACTCCCTCTGCGGAGAGTTCCCCTGGTAAACAAACGATACATTTTTCTGGCCATATGATGCTTTTCACCAATAATGGGGTGAAGGTCAGGTGTTCTGTGGAACATAGTTTTCCGCCATTATGAGCCTGGATTCACCCGCTCGTGTCTCCCCTTGGCTTCGGAGCTAGACCCCCAAGGGATCATGGGCTCTGGCAACCCCAAGTCACGTAGCCACAACCATAGCCGGACCAGAGTGGGCTTCGGACCCCCGCTTACCAGCTGCAATAAGTTATGATTTGGCCATTTTGAACTGAGAAACCATGCTCCCCGCTAGACTGAAATTCCCAGACAAAGGAGTTTCGGCCAGGACAAAAGACTGCCATTAAGGAATTCAAGACAGACAATAAAACAGGAAGGTGGGCTTCCACATCGGGAGCCCGCCAGCCGCAGGGTATTCAGCCACAAGTTACTTCCTCTACCCTGCCGTTTTTCCTTTGTGTATTTTCCCGCCTTGCATAGCCGGCCAGGATAGGCTCGTTTGAATTCTGGCGCACCATTTTCTATTGGTTAAAGCGCGCCGGCCACCTCCTGGCCCAGCTGACTTTGACAGCTCGGCCAATCAGCTGGAGCTACACGTGGGAGGGGAGGGCGCCCGATTCAAATGTAAATGACTGCTTTTCTATATATTGGACTGCTTTTCCATTAAAGACTATGTTTTGCCCTTGGAATCTTGGCGTGGCATTGCATCCTATTCAGCTGAATTAGATTCTTCTCTCGGTAGTGGCGTTCTTCCATCTGGGTGAGCATTGATCTGGGTTACTTTGGGATTTGTAGTTCTGGGAAGATCATCCAGATTTGGGCCTCGATCCTCGCCTTTTAGGGGTGGCCTGGGCCCCTGCCCCCTTAAGGGAAGGGCCCTTCTAACCCATATTTCGGTAACATGACTGGTCTGTGATTCAAGCCTTAATGAACCACTATTTCACTGTATGTATGTGTGTTCTCCCTGGCTAAAGGGGAATGCGAAGCTCGGTCTTCTCTCCGTCATTTTGCCAAAAGCCCGAATGATCAGGCAGACAGGCGGCAGCTCTCCGGCCTGGCGTTGCTCCAGGGACTTCTCCGCACACATTGTGCCCTTTCTCCCAGTGGGGACCGTTCCTGCTGCTCACCCGCTCTTGGTCTCCGATTGATCTTAAGCCAAGACCGCGGGAGTCTTGGCTCAAATTCGCCCAATCGCTCAGGAGCATTTTTGCGCTCCAGGAGGGGCTTTTCCCCACCCGGCTCAGGGGAAACTTCTCCTTGGTTTCGCTTGGGCTCCGGCTTCTCAAGAGAGGTTGACAAGCTGGAAGGTGTCCAGAGGAGGGAGACTAAAATAGTCAAAGTTCTGGAGAACAAGCCCTATGAGGAGTGGCTTAAAGAGCTGGGCATGTTTAACCGGAAGATGAGAAGGCTGACAGGAGACATGAATGATGGCCCTGAATGAATATGGAAGGGCACCAGGACTGTGGAGCAGCTGGCTGGGTGTCAGCTGCAGAAAGATCACTACTGAGCTTTTTATATAAATTCTTAATGGAAAATGAAAATGAGGATAAAAGACCAAATAAATGATTATAAACAAAGGTGGAACAAAAATTTTGGGCATAATATTGCGTCGGAGGAATGGGACAAGATCTGGAAAGTAAAGCAGAAGTTCACTTATGCATATTGCCTTAAGGAAAACATCTATAAAATGCTTTACAGATGGTATTTAACCCCAGTACAACTGGCAAAGATTTATAAGAACAATGGCGATGCCTGCTGGAAATGCAAATCGGAAAGGGGCACCTATTACCATCAATGGTGGACCTGTAAAGTAACTAAACAATTTTGGGATGGTGTCCACAAAATAGTATTAGAAATCTTACAATTTAATATTATGAAACAGCCAGAATTATACTTGCTTAATATCTCAGATTGTAAAATGAGTAAAGAAACAGAAAAATTGTTAACGTACCTGATAATAGCAGCAAGGATTACTTTTGCCAGGTACTGGAAGCTTCCCCAAGTTCCGGAGGAAAACGAATGGCTTACGAAGGTTGTCGAATTGGCAGAAATGGATAGACTGACATGTATGCTACGATATGGATCTGCAAAAAGCTATAATCTAACATGGACTCCGTTTGTAAACTTTATGAAAGAAAAGAAAAATGTTCCGCTAAAAGGCTTTATCATTTGAAAAGATTTGCATATAACTATTCTCAGGTCCGCTCTGGATTAATTCTTTTTCTTACTTTTATTGTGGGAAGATGTGAAGTCAACATCTTTTAATATGTTTTGTGCTGTGTGTCACCCCAGTATTGTCTTAATGCCCTTTCCCTCTCTATCCATACTCTTCCACCCCCCCTCCCCTGATTTCCCCCCTGCCCCCAACCCCCTCTGGTAGACTCAATTCCGCTTTTTAAGGTGGAGGTGGGGCCAAATAACATCCGGGGCTAAGGCCCAAGACTGTTCATCAGTCAGTCAAACCCGTCTGACCCCCACCTGAGCAAGCTTTTAATGTTTCTGTAAAAGTTGTTCATGTATATATGTCTCGTTTTCAATAAAGAAAACTTTTTTTAAAAAAAGATCACTATTGACCAAAAGGTCATGAGTTCGAAGCCAGCCCAGGTCGGAGTGAACTTCCGGCCAATTGTGTAGCTCACTGATTCTCAAAGTGGGTGGTACCACCCCCTGGTGGGTGGTGAGGCGATCCAAGGGGGCGATGGGAGGCTCAAGGGAATTTGGGGGGCGGTGAACCCCTTTAAGGGGGCGGTGAACGATTGGAGGGGTCGCGCGGCCCTCTTCTTTGGTCCCGCCCCCTTTGCTTTGACCCCCACACGCAGTGCAGTGCAAAGGCTGCAGTGCAAAGGCCTCCGTATCCTCCGGTGGAGCCTCCCCGCCACCGCGGAAAAAAGCGCGGCCTTCCCCGGCGGAAGCAATTCATTCCAAACCCCTCCAGTATTTTCTGTTGGTCACGGGGGTTCTGTATGCCAAGTTTGGCTCAATTCCATTGGTGATATTCAAAATGCTCTTTGATTGTAGGTAAACCATAAATCCCAGTAACTACAACTCCCAAATGAGAAGGGCTATTTTCTCAAATCTCCACCAGTGTTCAAATTTGGGCATATTGAGTATTCGTGCCAAGTTTGGTCCAGATCCATAGTTGTTCGGGTTCTCAGTTCTCTCCGGATGTAGGTGAACTACATCTCCCTAAATCACTGCCAGTCGTCCCAAACCCCTCCAGTTTTTTCTGTTGGTCATGTGGGTTCTCTGTGCCAAGTTTGGTCCAGTTCTGTAATTTATGGGGGTCTCAGTGGTCTGTGGAAGTCAGAGTTGAATCGATTGAAGGTACTGCAAATCCCATCATCCGATGTCCATACTCCCCCAAACATACTGTTTTTGTGATTAATCACTATGCTTTTATTATGTTCAATTTACAACAATGAAATACATCCTGCATATTATATATTTGCATTAGAATTCGTAGGAGTAGCAAAATTATTTACGAAAATATGGATGGGGGTCACCACAACATGAGGAACCTTATTTAGCGGTCACGGCATTAGAAAGGTTGAGAACCACTGATTTAATACATATATCTTTCTGTTTAATTGCTATTAAATTTTTTTAAAAAATAATTTCTAGGGGGGCGGTGAGTAATTTTTTTTCTGGAAAGGGGGCGGTAGGCTGAAAAAGTTTGGAAACCACTGGTGTAGCTTGTTGTCGACCTTTACAACTCAAAAGACAGTTGCATCTGTCAAGTAGGAAATTTAGGTACCACCTATGTGTGGGGAGGCTAATTTAACAAAATTTACAAGGCCATAAAAAATCTCCAGCAAAAGCATGCAGGGAGTGCTGAAAGTACTTCATCAGTGTTGCAGATGGATGGTGAAGTGACAGCTCCCCTGGTGGCCAGAAGCTGGAATGTTAAATAGCCTCTGACTGTCTGCCTATATATGTTGTCTATGGTATTGAATGTTTGCCATGTATGTATGTACATTGTAATCCGCCCTGAGTCCCCTGCAGGGTGAGAAGAGCGGAATATAAATACTGTTATTAGAAACAGCTTATGATAAGGAATCCAAGAAGGATTATATGAACATAAGAACATAAGAAGAGCCATGCTGAATCGGGCCTCAGCCCATCTAGTCCAGCATTCTGTGTCACACAGTGGCCCACTAGTTGTGCACAGGGATCTCTAGCAGAAAGGAGGGCAAGTGGAGGGCAATATGAAGAAGTGGGCTTTAAATTTAGGCTTCAATATTGCTTTAGAGGACTGGGAAAACCTCTGGAGAGTTAAAATGAAATATACTTATGCACTCTGCCTAAAGGAGAATATATATAAAATGGTAGGCTCCTCCTTTGGAGGGTTTTTAACAGAGGCTGGATGGCCATCTGTCGGGGGTGCTTTGAATGCAATTTTCCTGCTTCTTGGCTGGATGGCCCATGAGGTATCTTCCAAATCTATGATTCTAGGCTTCCCATGGCTCAAAACTTACGCCTCCTCCTCCTTCTTCTGGGCAGCCTTGTGCTGCCCCGTTCCGGGAATTGGGAGCTATCTGTCTGCATTCCTGTGGCTTTTGTTCATTGGTGAGCTGCTTGGCCACCCTGCCCTTCTGTGATTTGTTGCGGCCACATTTGGGTCTGAAGTCCACCAACGGCTCTCCCTCCACTCTGCTCCTTTTGGCCGCCCTTCGTGTCTGGTGCCTTGTTTCATTTCTCTCGCCTTCCCATCTGTCCTATTGGAAGCTTTCCTCTTCAGTGTTGTGTGGGTGGCTGCTGTGTACCTTTGAACCAGTCCCGAGTTCTTAAAGTGAGCCCATCAAGTTCTATCCTTCAACTTTTCTACACACTTATAATGTTCCCCCTCTTTTATTCTATCACTGTAACTTCTCTGAATGAAAATTACTTTTAAAAAGGAATTTGTTATGTCACCCAGAAGTTCTACAGTAAAAAGGATGTCTCCCTACATCAGTGGTTCCCAAATTTTTTGGCCTACCGCCCCCTTTCCAGGAAAAAAATTACTCACTGCCCCCCTAGAAATTATTTTTTAAAAAATGTAATCGCAATTAAACAAAAAGATATATATAATGCAGTAGTTCTCAACCTTTCTAATGCCGTGGGCACTAAATAAGGTTCCTCATGTTGTGGTGACCCCCCCCCCCCAACCATATTTTTGTTGCTACTTCATAAATAATTTTCTTATTCTTATAAATTCTAATGCAAATATATAATATGCAGGATCTATTTTCATTGTTACAAATTGGACATAATTTTTTTTTAGAAATATTCTTTATTTGGTTTTGCAATTAAAATTGACATAAAAAGACATTAGACGTAACATGTAAATAACAAGGACTGTCTCCCCCACCCCTGGAAACCCCCCTCCCTTAAAAAACACAGACAGTACATTGGCCCCCTGTTCCCGAGCGGCGGACCCCGTTCTCCTCCCTTAGGATGAGTAGCCTCATCCATTTTGTTTAGTCCACCATCGTGACGATTTCTTAACACCCGACCTGGAAAACCAAAGAGAATGTAATAGCCTCAGGTGGCTCTGGTTGGCCTTTACACCATGGTCCATTCTTTTTTGCAGTCTTTCAAATAATCTATGATCATGCACCAATCAGTCCTCTTAGTCTTGTTTTCAAGTTCCATAGCCTGCGTTAAGCAGTCCATTTTCATTATCTCATGAATTTTTGCGTTCCAATCTTCCAGCGATGGTAGTTCCTCGCACTTCCATCATTTTGCCAGGCAGAGTCTTGCCGCTGTGGAACAGTACAGTAATTTTTGTTGTAGCTGGCTATTTTCCTTGGACTTAAATACCATCTGTGCACCATTTTTGTTATATTCTCCTTAAGTTCATACGCGTATGTATATTTTAAATGGACATTCCAGATTCTTTCCCAGTTTTTCAGGGGGATCTGTTGTCCTAGGTTTTGCGCCCACTTCAACATACATTCTTTTATTTGTTCGTCTTGTGTTTGCCATGCTAGAATTTTTCTGTATAACATACTGATTTCTTTCTGCTTTTTCACCATCACCTGATCCCAGAAATTTGGTTTTATCTCAAAGTCCCTCTCTTTATCTTTAAGGAAGATACTCTTAATTTGAGCATATTGACATAATTAAAGCGTAGTGATTAATCACAAAAACAATATGTTTGGGGGAGTATGGCCAACGGATGATGGGATTTGGAGTACCTTCAACCAATTCAGCTCTGACTTCCACAGCCGAGACCCCATGAATGACAGACCTGGACCAAACTTGGCACACAGAACCCCCATGACCAACAGAAAATACTGGAGGGGTTTGGGAGGAATTGACAGTGATTTAGGAGAGATGTAGTTCACCTACATTTTGAGAGCTCTCTGAATCCCAGCACTCTGAATCTGGACCAAATTTGGCACAAATACTCAATATGCCCAAATTTGAATGCTGGTGATAATGCAACAACCAAGAGGGAAACACACAAAGAACAATCCTTAATGAAAGTTCATAAATAGTATATTAAATGTACAAGAGATACAAGTGAATTCAGTGAAACACTCTACACTGCAGAGGATTATAATATGCAGGGTAATAGATGCTGTACAACAAGTAATGATATAAAAGTAGCATACATAAATAGTAATATCTATTGGGATACAAGTAAGATAAGGTACATACACAATTGGGTCGCATCAATTGATTGATTGATTGATTGATTGATTTTATTATTTATGAGTCGCCCTCCACGTCAGTGCTCAGGCGACTTACATAAAACACATAAAAGAGTTCAATAGTTAAAAGCTAAAAAGAATAGGAAAATTAATTAAAATAGTTCCAGTAACTCAGGCTAAGTCTGGAGGGTGTCTGGCCGTGGCCTTCGGGAAGAGCCAGGTCTTCAGTGCGGTCAGGAACTGGGGCCTGGCCCGGATAGCTCTCTGATCCGCCGGCAACAAGTTCCAAAGAACAGGGGCCGCGATGGAACAGGCGCTCCGTCTCGTGGTGTCGAGGCGGGCCTCACTCACACCTGGGATGCGGAGACGGTCCCTGTTTCCTGAGCAGGCGACCTTAAATGAGCTGGTTCGGACAAGCGGTCTTTTAAATAAGCTGGGCCGGCGCCATGGAGGGCCTTAAAGGTAAGCGACAAGATCTTGTGGATGGCTCTGAGCTCGACTGGCAGCCAGTGCAGGCGCTGTAGAGATGGCGCGATATGGCATCTCAGTGGTGTCCCGGTGAGGAGTCTGGCATTCTGCACTAGCTGGATTTTACGAGTGGTTGACTGCGGCAACCCCACGTACAAAGGCATTACAGTAGTCCAGCCGTGATGTCACTGTGGCATGGACCACCGTGGCCAGCGCATCTGATGGAAGGTAAGGTGCCAGTTGACGTGCCTGGCGTGAAAAAAGCTCCTTACTTGTCGCAGCAACCTGGGCTTCCAGTGAGAGTCTCGAGTCTAGTATCACACCGAGACTCTTCACCGATGGGGCCCGGGATCAGCGGCTCTCCCTCAAAGAGAGGTAGCGGAATGGGTGGCTCTGGGCGTCCCGGCCATAGAATCTCAGTCTTTGATGGATTGATCTTGAGTTTGTATGAGGCGAGCCATCTGGTCACTGCCTCTAGTCCTTGTCTGAAATTCTCAGGCACTGATGTTACGCCTGGCTCAAGATTCAGCAGAAGCTGGGTGTCATCTGCATATTGGTAGCACCCCAATCCAAAACTTCTGGCTATGCTTGCCAAGGGTTGGACATAGATGTTAAAAAGTGTTGGTGACAAAATGGCGCCTTGGGGACTCCACAGTCCAGGTGGATTTCTTGGACACTTGGCCTCGCCACTCAACACGCTGCTACGACGGCCCCATGAAGGAATCGAACCAGGCCAAAGCTGTGCCTTGAATCCCAATGGCTGATAGTCGCGCAACAGCAAGTCATGGTCACCTGTGAGACGCGCGGTGAGGTCAAGCAGCACCAGGATAGCGAACCTCCCCTTCTCAATTGGCGGCGGATGTGTCCGTAATGGCCACCAGGACGGTCTCGGTCCCGTGTCGGCGCGGAAACCCGATTGGCAGGGGTCAGGCTTCCTGAGGTTTCCAAAATTCCTGTAATGGATCGCTGCTGCCCGTTCAATCAGTTTCCGAGGAAGGTGGGTTTGAGACCCGGACGGTAGTTCGCGGCGCCGCTGGATCAGATCGCCTTCTTCAGCAGCGGGCGGACTCTAGCCTCCTTCAGCGCATCGGGAAAACTCCCAGCTCCAATTAGTGATTTATCAACCCTGTCAGAGTAGCCGAGGCTCCCGCATTGACAGGACTTAATCAGATGGGACGGGCACGGGTCTGTAGAGCAAGTGGTTGCCCTTGCTGCGGCCAGGATTTGTTAATCTCCTCTGAATTCAGGGCCTTGAACTGGTCGAGTTTCAAGCTAGGCGATGGAGCTGGGTTCTTACCCATCCCCCGCTCCTCTCTTCAGGAATAGAGGGTAAATCACGCCTAAGGGCAATTATTTTCTCTCAGTGAAGAAAACTTGAAATTTTTTCGCTGAGATAGCTGAATTTTCATTGTCTCTCGGCAGTGAGTTGGGCATAGCTGGGTCTCGAACGATCCTAAAGATCTGTGCTGGGCGTGATCTTGCCGCCGCTATTAAGGAGGAGTTATAGGTCTTCTTCTTGGCCTCTTTGACCGCCCGTTCATATGACCTGCGCATGTCTCTGAAGGCTGATCTCGACATCTGAGTTGGTTTCCGACGCCTACGCTCTCCAGCTGCTTCCGCCTTCGCTTCAGCAGTCGCAGGTCATCCGTGAACCATGGAGAATGGACTCTTCGTGGCGGATCAGGCATCTGGGGGCTATTTGGTCGATGGCTTTTCGACAAGACTGTATTCCATCTGTTCACCCGTTGATTCAAGGTCCACGGGAACTTCCATCGGCTCAATGGCTGCTGCGAAGCAGCTAGGGTCCATATGCCTCTTCTGGCGTGCCAGTATGGGTTTTGGCTCTGGCCTTGCTGGTAGGGGGATTCTGATGTCGACCTTCAGAGTGAAATGATCCGACCAGGGGACCTTCGTTGTTACTTGCTGCGTAACCCTCAACCCGTACCCAAAGATTAGGTCTAAGGTATGTCCGGCCTCATCAAAATAGTAACACACAACGGTAGATATAGCACACCAAAAGCCAAGGACTATGTATGCACACAGATATATACTGCATGAATAAGACCAAAACATTTGTGAGTAAAGGCTGCCATCTAGTGTGCTAAGAAAATATTGCAGAGAAGGCTTGAATATATGGAATAGACCAGGGCTGTCCAACAGGTGGCCCTGGGGCCGTACACAGCCCCCGAGCCCCTTCCCTACGGCCCCCTAACTTGTTTTAATAAAATACAAATTAAAAATAAGAAGTAATTTTTTTAAAAAAATCCTACTTCCGGGTTTAGGCAAGCATCACGAGACTACACCAGCCACAGACGGGATTTGGAGGGAGGTCGAAATCCCGTCTGTGGTTGCGTAGTCTCGCAATAGCTGCCAAAATCCCGGGTCACGCGGGATTTGCGGCCGGCCTGGGCGCATGCCTCCTCCTCCCTCACGGCTGCTTCCAGGCCAGCCCCCATTCCCTCAGAGAGAGGAGGAGGGAGTGAGGCAGGGAAAGCCCCTCCTGGCTCCGTCCTCTTCCTGTGAAGAGCCTCTTCCCGCCCGCGGATGGGGAGAGCCGCCGCGCCGCCTGAGCTTGGCCTCGGCTCCAGCAGGGCTCTTCGGGGGCGGCAGCGGCGTTGGTGCTTCGGCCCTGTGGCGGGGCTCCCGCAGTATGGGTAAGGAAGGGCCTGGCTCGAATCAATCAATCTAAAAACAGTGGGACGTTGGGTGAGGTGGGGAGGGGTCCCTCAGCTGCGGTTTCCTTGCCGACGCTTCCTTCCTCTCCTCTGCGCCCCCTCCCCTTTGTTGTGCTGCCTTCCCCCACGTGCAGGGCGCAACGTGGCTTCCTTTGCGCCTGCCCCCGCAGCTTGTTTTCCCTTCAGGGAGGAAGGGAACTCTTTGGGCCTCCTGCACCCGCCTCTGGGAAAGGAGGCCCCATCAAGCCCTGCGACGGCATTGAGGTGTTTGGAGTTTTTTTTGGTGTGTCCCAATTTGAGTGTGGACTCAAATAACTCAAAGGTATTAGGAAACATTCCCCCAAATCCACCAGTGTTCCCATTTGGGCATATTGAGTATTCATGCCAAGTTTGGTCCAGATCCATCATTATTTGAGTCCACAGTTCTCTCTGGATGGAGGTGAACTACAACTCCACAACTCAAGGTCAATTGTAAGTAAATTGGAGCCGGAGATGGGGCGGAGCCGGGCGTGGAGGCAGACCCTTCAGCCCCCCAGGTGATCAGTGACCGGAATTCCGGCCCTTGGGCCCACAGAAGTTGGACAACCCTGATATAGCACACCAAAAGCCAAGGACTATGTATGCACACAGATATATACTGCATGAATAAGACCAAAACATTTGTGAGTAAAGGCTGCCATCTAGTGTGCTAAGAAAATATTGCAGAGAAGGCTTGAATATATGGAATAGACACAAACAGTGAAGGGTAACCCAGGTTTTACAGGAAGATTGTAGTAAGGAAATAAAGGACAGTAAGCCTGCGATGCAACTCTCATCTGTATCTGTATACCTTTATAAAACGGAATGTTTGTATGTGTGTATGCGGAGGGCGGGAGGGCGGAAAGGCGGATATGTGGCAGCCACTTTCACAGGCCAGGAAGGATATGTGGCAGCATTATTTGCATAAACGACTCCCATTGGCCAGCCACGAACATTCCGAGACTCTAAAGTGCCAGAGGGAGGTAAGGAAAAGCCCTGAGGCAGTCAGGCATGGTGGGAGTTTAAGTCCAAAACACTTTGCAGCCCCCCCAGCCCCTAA
>JARBWK010000358.1:0-34895 GCA_030556195.1 Anolis apletophallus | reverse complement strand
TTTGCCCATGCCAACTTTCAACAGAGACCACTTCCTCCCCTTCCCCTTCGTGCCCTTTCTTCCCCCTCATGCTG
The DNA here is from genome assembly GCA_030556195.1 of Anolis apletophallus. Lineage (NCBI taxonomy): Eukaryota > Metazoa > Chordata > Lepidosauria > Squamata > Anolidae > Anolis > Anolis apletophallus. Next base: position 34,821 of record JARBWK010000358.1, on the reverse strand, counting down.
AACACTTACTTTTTCTTCTCCACTGTCGCTTCTGCTGCCACTTTGATCTGAGGCAGCGTGAGTGTGTTCAGGAGGGAGGGGGAGGGAGGGAGACGTGACCGGGAAGGGCGCTACTGCGCAGACTCGCCCCAAAGCAAAGCGAGGCAAAGCGAGCAGAGCGAGGCTGGGAAGAAGGGAGCCCGAGTGGAGAAGAAAAAGTGTTCGGCAGGAGGGGAAGAAAGGGTGTTGGGGGTTCCACTTCCCACGGCACCCCTGATGATCTCTCACGGCACACTAGTGGGCCACGGCACACTGGTTGGGAAACACTGTCTTAGATGGTTGACCTTACAGGGTTAGGACTAGGAGTATACACTTCAATACGACAAAGTAATCACTAATGCAACTTCTATACACACTGCTAAACCACAATGTTTAAAGGGGCAGTGTCAAAGGAATACCAAAACATAGCATATGTAGGTAAAAACCACTATATTGTATAACAGTATATGCTCAATAGCAGAACAATATTACACACAGTACAATGTAATGCACTTACTCATTCATGTGATCAATACACAATATAAGCATGAATCACAAGCCCATATACAAAGTTGGGCTAAGGAGTATTCCACATGACACTAAGTAACCCTTAGTAAAGTCCTGAGTATGGTGACCCATGGACTCCGACTGAGCCAATAGGGGAACCTTGGTAGGTGGCAGCTTATATGGGATATACACTTCAATACACGACAAAGTAATCACTAATGCAACTTCTGTTAATATGTACCTTTATGTTGTATTATATGCGTTGCCACCCATGTCATGTATTCACTGAATGCTATTCCATGCCTAGAAATCTCTCGTTCGACCTTGAGTCCAAATTGGTCAACTACAATACTGGGGAGGAGCGGTCAGAAGTGATCAGCGCCTGAGGAAGCGGTTACGCTGAACGGCCATCTTGGCGGCGCCAGCTTACCTCCAGCCGCTGGCGCCTGCGCACTAGGCATGAGAAAAAAGTTATGAAAATGATTCGCTTCGTAAGAAATTGTAAGAAATGCTACTTTCGAGTATTTCCGCACCTGGAACGCCAACCAGAAAGTGGACTTCCTTTTACGGTCCTTGAGGCCAACACCGCTAGGATCGTAATAAAGTCTTAATTATTAATTAATTAATTATTGTACTACCTACTCACTTCTCCCTGTCTTCTCCCCCTCATTTCCTTCCCGCCTTCATTCAGCTGCTGCTTCTTCCCGCATTTCTATGGGGAACTGGAAGTGACGCTGCTGCTAGGTAGGCAATGCATTCTGGAAAGTGTAGTCCTCCACGCTTCCCTCCTTCTCTTCCCCCAGTTGTTCTGTTGCCATGCCCCATCGCAGGGGCCAGCTTCACACACATGCGCGCGCTTGCTTCTCCCTCCTCCTCTCCCTGCGCTCTCTCAGATGCTTCTCCCCCCCTTCTCTTCCCCGTTGCTCTGTTGCCATGCCCCATCGCAGGGGCCAGCTTCACACACACACACGCGCGTGCGCTTCTCCTCCCTCTCTCCCTGCGCCTCTCTCAGATGCTTCTCTTCCCTTTGCTCTGCCTTGCCCCATCGCAGGGGCCAGCTTCAGCCCTCCAGGTACGTGTTTTGACTTCAACTCCCACCATTCCTCACAGCCTCAGGCCTCTTCCTTTTCCTCTCAGCCTGGGCAAACTTGGGCCCCCGCCCCTCAGGATCGGGTGAGAGAGAGGCAGCGAGGAGCGAGGGGGCCTCCTCCTCCTTTTCTTTGCTGCTTCCAAGAATAGAATACCCCTCCCTCCCTCCCTTCCTCCTTCCCTCCCTCCTTCCTATTTGGAGAGTCCCATCTAGAATTCAGTGTGATTTATTCTGAAAGTTTGTCTACAACTCCCAGAAATCCCAGCCAATTTACCAGCTGTTAGGATTTCTGGGAGTTGTAGGCCAAAACTATCTGAATGCGCATGCTCTGGCATACGAATTACTAACGACTCGTTAGTAATTAAAGTTACATTTTAGAACTTTTTTGGGAAATTTTTTGTAAGTCTTTGATATACTAATCAAAAAATCCCCCCCATTAGATTTACGATTTGCTATTTTTGGTTCTAAAACCATGCCTACTGCCCACTTATAGCAGTCACCAGCCCTGCCACTCTACCAAGGTTCCCCCCATTGGCTCAGTCGCAGGTCCATGGGTCACCATACTCAGGACTTTACTAAGGGTTACTTAGTGTCATGTGGAATACCCTTCGCCCAACTTTGTATATGGGCTTGTGATTCATGCTTATATTGTGTATTGATCACATTGATATCGGAGGTGACCCCCCCCCCTTTCTGGACTCTGTGTAAGATAGTTAAAAACCCAAGAACATATGAACTCTCCCCCAGGACAAATACCCACATATGGACTGATATTTCCATCCTCTTCTTCAGAATAAAGGACATTTGCAGGAAAACCCCCAACTTGACTTTCCCCTTTTTCATGAAATATAAACCTCAGGACTAAGTTTAGACTGCAAGAGCTGCCTAGGTCTCAAAGGTTGCTCTCTGCCTTGTTAAAGTATTTACCCAGATCTCTTCTAGAGGGATCCTGCAATATTTCCCCATGAAATGATGAATGTATCTCTTAGTTTATTACCTATGCAACTTCATGAAATGCCTGGAAACTGTATAAGAGTATTATTATTATTTCCTTTTCCTTCTATCCTTGTATTTTAAATTGTAACTTCTGAATGTTTTTGCCTTGATGAAATGTAACCTTTTAAAAGAAGCAAAGCCCACTTTGTTGACCAAGCTGATGACTCACCCTGGCTGTAAGGAAACCCAGTTTAAGCCTTTGTGAGGCTTATAGAAACCAATCAACTATTTCAATAGGCAGGAATTGCTAGCCATCACACTTGCTATTTGCCTCTGTAACTCAAAGAAAGCCAAGCCAGCCAGACCCGGCTTTTTCCTCACATAGGAAATCCCACAATCTCTCACGTGTACTAAACAAAGAAAAACTGTCAGAAGACCATGCTACTGCCAGGAACCAATTATTTTTCATCACCACACAAAGATAGCCAAACATCACCAGATTTAGGATTTCCTCCTTATCAATGAAACTTCATTAACACATCTTAATCTTCAAAACCCTGACTCATTATTCCATTCATTCCCCCTTTTTCCTCCCATTGGCCAATTGATTAACCCACAGCCAATAGAGGCAAGTGGGCAGTTTGAAAACTGTTCTGTTTTGGGAAAAGTATAAAACGTATGTATTACATGTATGCTTTGTACTAGCATGGCCGAAAGGATCGCGGTTAGTACCTCATTTCCAGCTGGATGAATAAACTCAGTGGCCTTTTCTTCAACCTGGTGAGGTCTTTATTGGGAAATTTAGGGAAAAGGTGATTGATTGGTTGGCTTCCTTCTTCACCAGGCCATTTTAGACCCTCTTTGGTGAGTCTAACTGGTCTGCCTTGAAGGCAAGACCCCAAAATTTCTGTTCGCTATCAACATGATTGATAAATTGCATTACATTGTACTGTTTGTAATATTGTTCTGCTATTGAGCATATACTGTTATACAATATAGTGGTTTTTACCTACATATGCTATGTTTTGGTATTCCTTTGACACTGCCCCTTTAAACATTGTGGTTTAGCAGTGTGTATAAAAGTAGGACTAGGAGTATGCCATGAGATAAATGTTTGATAGTTTCCCAAATATTAACTTTTCCATCACAGGAAAGCAAGTATCCGATTCCACAGTCACTGCCTTTCTTGTGGGTTGTGACCTGCAATGTAAGTAACCCGTGCCAGGGGGTAAAAGCATGCTGTGTGCCAGCACACGGGCTTCCTCATGCTTTACTTGCAAACATCTGTTCTTCTGCACAAGAATATTGTTCCAATTAACACTGTCGCAAGGAAGTGTAAAGGGTGTGATGCAGGAGGAAGATGGAAACCTGCAGTGTTTCTAGGCACTAAATCTTGGCAGTTTTGCACCGGGAATCAGAAATATTTAAGATTTCTTCCATTCACAACCAGTTAAGATCACATAGCTGTCACATACTTTGACAGAAATTCATCAGAAATTAATATTTGACATAAAATAATAAAATAATAAAATGACTTTGGATTTAGGCTGACTGACACATACAGTAATTCCCCGAGCCTGTTTAAAAGGCATCATAGCATTAACCTAATTACTTGATGAATTAGTGCCAAACATTTTAGTCCATCCTGAAGGTCTTTTCATGTAACTGAGATGCTTGGCAAGAGGATCTTTTTCCCCTTCAGAAAATGGAATATATTAGTTTCCTTCCAGAGGAATTTGTCCAAGGAGATGGCTCTTTACAGTAAAGATTGCCATCTACTGGATCCTTTTAAACATTACCAAGCTCTTAAACATTATTCTCATTCTATGCCCTTTTAACAAATATGTTTTAAATTGTTATTAATGTCACAGATGTGTTACGTTGCAGAACGACACCCTTATATATGGCTGTAGTCCCCACAGCTTTACCCATCTGTGTCTGACAAAATATAACCTCTATAGCAGTGTTTCTCAACCTGGGGGTCGGGACCCCTGGAGGGGTCGCGAGTGGGTGTCAGAGGGGTCACCAAAGATCATCAGAAAACAGTATTTTCTGTTTGTCATGGGGATTCTGTGTGGGAAATTTGGCCCAATTCTATCGTTGGTGGGGTTCAGAATGACCTTTGATTGTAGGGTGAACTATAAATCCCAGCAACTACAACTCACAAATGTCAAGGTCTATTTTTCTCTACACCAGTGTTCACATTTGGGCATATTGAGTATTCGTGCCAAGTTTGGTACAGATCCATCATTGCTTGAGTCCACAGTGCTCTCTGGATGTAGGTAAACTACAACTCCAAAACTCAAGGTCAATGCCCATCAAACACTTCCAGGATTTTTTGTTGGTCATGGGAGTTCTATGTGCCAAGTCTGGTTCAATTCCAGCATTGCTGGAGTCCAGAATGCTTTTTGATTGTAAGTGAACTATAAATCCCAGCAACTCCAACTCCCAAATGCCACGGTCTATTTTCCCCAAACCCCATCAGTGTTCACATATGGGCTTATTGAGTATTCATACCAAGTTTGGTCCAGATCCATCATTGTTGGAGAGTCCGCAGTACAATCTGGATGTAGGTAAACTACAACTCCAAAAACTCAAGATCAATGCCCACCAAACACTTCCAGGATTTTCTGTTGGTCATGGGAATTCTGTGTGCCAAGTCTGGTTCAATTCCATCATTGGTGGAGTTCAGAATGCTTTTTGACTGTATTTGAACTCTAAATCCCTGCAACTACAATTCCCAAATGACAATATCAAACCTCTCCAACCCCACCAGTATTTAAATTTGGGCATATCAGGTATTTGTGCCTGATTTGGTCCAATGAATGAAAATACATCCTGCATATCAGATTTTCACATTATGATTCATAACAGGAGCAAAATTACAATTATGAAGTAGCAACAAAAATAATGTTATGGTTGGGGGTCACCACAACATAAAGAACTGTAATAAGGGGTCGCGGCATTAGGAAGGTTGAGAAACACTGCTCTATAGGAATTTTCTAGGCTCTCTGGGCCAGCGATTCTCAACCCTGGGGGGTTATTTATTTATTTATTCATGGTATTTGTATCCCATAACTTCTCACCCACGCAGGGGGACTCAGCACGAGGAGTGTCCGAGGAGTCACCAAACACCATCAGAAAACACAGTATTTTCACTGGGAATGTGGCGCAGCTGGCTAAGTGTCAGCTGCATAAGATCTCTCTGACCAGTAGGTCATGACTTTAGAGCCTGCCCGGGTCGAGGTGGGTGCTCGACATTTAAGTGTAGCCTGCTGTCGACCTTTGCAGCCCGAAAGACAGTTGTATCTGTCAAGTAGGAGATAAAGGTACAACATTAAGTGGGGAGGCAAATTTTGACTGAATTATGAGGCCATTAAAGAACTCAAGGAACGCTGAGGAATGCGGAAAGGAACAACAAGGGACGCTGGGAACGCTGAGAGATGAGGAGTGCGTCAGCTCCCCCATGGTGGCCAGAGTTTGCCTCTGTTCGTCTATATGTGTGTATGTGGAAACAGCAGGGATTGTCTGCTAGTCTGTGTACCTTAATCTGCTCTGAGTCCCCTTTGGGGTGAGAAGAGCGGAATATAAATAAAGTAAATAAATAAATAAATAAATTGTCATGGGGGTTGTGTGTGGGAAGCTTGGCCCAATTCTATCGTTGGTAGGGTTCAGAATGCTCTTTGATTGCAGGTGAACTACAAATCCCAGCCACTACAACTCCCAAACGTCAAGGTCTATTTCCCCCCCCAAACTCCGCCAGTGCTCACATTTGGGCATATTGAGTATTTGTGCCAAGTTTGGTCCAGATCCATCATTGTTTGAGTCCACGGTGCTCTCCGGGTGGAGGTGAACTACAATTCCAAAACTCAAGGTCAATGCCCACTAAACCCTTCCAACATTTTCTGTTGGTCATGGGAGTTCTGTGTGCCAAGTTAATTAATTAATTAATTAATTTACTATGCTTCTATACCGCCCTTCTCAGCCCGAGGCGGTGAACAAATGGCAGCACAGACAAAACACATCATAAATATGATAAAAACAGCCATATAAAAACTATACAAATTAACAGTTAAATCTATAAAATTAACAGTTAAATCTATAAAATACAAATCTCAGCATCCCAATCTTAAAATCAGTTTCCGTTGCATCGTCATAATATTCCGTTGGTTTCGATTAATTGAAGTTCGTCTGCGAATGCCTGCTCGAACAGCCAAGTCTTGACTTTCTTACGAAATGTCAGGAGGGAAGGGGCTGATCTGATGTCACTAGGAAGGGCGTTCCAAAGCCGAGGAGCCACCACTGAAAAGGCCCTGTCTCCCATCCCTGCCAGGCGGGACCGAAAGCAGGGCCTCTTCGGATGATCTTAAACATCTCGAAGTTTGGTTCAATTCCATCATTGCTGGAGTTCAGAATGCTCTTTGATTGTGGGTTAAGGATAAATCCCAGCAATTACAACTCCCAAATGACAAAATGAACCCCCCCCAACCCCATGGGTATTCAAATTTGGGCGTATTGGGTATTTGCGCCAAATTTGGTCCAGTGAATGAAAATATGACCTGCATTTCAGATATTTACATTACAATTCATAACAGTAGCAAAATTACAGTCATGAAGTACCGTAGCAATGAGAATAATTTATCGTTGGGGGTCACCACAACAAGAGAGACTGTATTAAGGAGTCCCTCTCCATTGGCGCCCCCTTGTTGTGGGGGAGAGGCTTGCATACCCAAATGAAGTTGTGAGCTATGCTGGCGGTGGCAAAATAGCCACAGGTAGGGCCTCCCATGCCAGACAGGTCACAACCGAAGGGTCTGACAAAGAGCATCAAGGGGCAGGATGGGCTCTCTAGCCTTTTGGCAACCATCCTAGGAGAAGGAAAACTCTAAATTCAAACCCGGGCAGATGGTGCTGGTCTAACCATGTAAGGTCAACCCTATGAGAGAAGGAAACTTGAACCAAACCTACGACCTGAGGACCTCGCTGCCACCGTCCCAGCTTGCTAGGCCCCGGCAGACGAACCTTTGGTTTGAAGGGTGAGGCCAGTTCTGTGCACGCTGCGCTCCACCAGAAAGGTCCATTGCACAGGCTCGAAGGACACATCCAACTAGTCATCAATGCGCTTGTGGAAGGCATGGGATGAGTCCTTCCTGAATCTTCGTTAGCGAAGAAAAGCCAAGAAGATCAAGGAGTTGCAGCATTAGGAAGGTTGAGAACCACGGCTCTAGGCGATTCTATGGCATGCTTCCACTGGAAATTACAATAAAGGAAGACTTAGCAACTTTTTAGAGAGAATATCTCTCCAGCCCGTTCTACGCTGCCATCAAAATCCAAATTATCTTATTTGAACTGGATTATATGGCAGTGTAGACTCATATAATCCAGTTCAAAGCAGATAATGCGGATTATCTGATTTGATAATCTGGATTATATGGCAGTGTAAAATGGCCTATGTTGACTTCTGTAAGCCACTTTGAGTCCCAAGCTCCATCTAAATTGCCATTTAATATAGTTTCATAATGCAGTTTAACTACATCGTGAAATTGCATTATATGGCAGTGCAGATGGTGTCCCAGTCCTGGGGAAAACATGGAACATAAATGAACAACTGAATGAGATATAAAGATTTTTCTGGCTTCTTCAAAATTAAGATTCAGCGTTTGTTATCATTGTAAAAATTAGTATAAAAGGGGCCAAGTAGAAAAAGCAGTGTGAAGCAGTTCAGCAAAAAATGTCGATATCAAGGCGTGCTTCACAACAACAACTACCGTGTTTCCCCAAAAGTAAGACACCCCCAATTGTAAGACGTATCGGGGGTGTCAGGGGCCGGCTAATATAAGCCGTGCCCGAGTAAGCCGTGCCTCGTCGCGTCGGCGTCGCCGCCCGCCGCCGCAACCAGCCCATCGGCCGCGGCACACCTCCGCGGCACACCTTTCCGCCAGGCCTCAAGGAAGGGAGGGGAAGAGAGCCAGAGGCGTGGCGTCAGAGTGAGCAGCGCCGCGTCAGAGTGACGCACCGCCGCCGCTGCCTCGCCACGCCTCTGGCTCCTTTCCCCTCCCTTCTTTTTGTCCAAGGAAGGGAGGGGGAAAGGAGCCAGGGCGTGGAGAAGCACCGCACTCTGACGCCACTGCTGACGCTGGCTCCTTTCCCCTCCCTTCTTTCATCCAAGGAAGGGAGGGAAGCCAGGGCGTGGGCCTCACCCGGCGCCCTGGCTCCTTTCCCCCTCCCTTCTTTCATCCAAGGAAGGGAGGGGGGGCGTGGAAAGGAGCCAGGGGCGTGGAGAAAGCGCTGCTGCGTCATTCTGGCTCCTTTCCCCTCCCTTCTTTCGTCCAAGGAAGGGAGGGGGAAAGAGCGCGCTGCGCTGCCACGCCCCTGGCTCCTTTCCCCCTCCCTTCTTTCATGGAAGGGAGGGGAAAGAGCCAGGGGCGTGAGAAGCGCCGCTAAGCGTCACTCTGACGCGGCGCTGCCCTCGCCACGCCTCTGGCTCCTTTCCCCTCCCTTCTTTCGTCCAAGGAAGGGAGGGGGAAAGGAGCCAGGGGTGTGGCGCCCGCTGGCAGCGGCGCTGCCTCGCCACGCCCCTGGCGGCAGCGCCACGCCTCTGGCTCTCTTCCCCTCCTTCCTTGGAGAGTGACGCCGCTGTCTTACGGGTTTCAGGAAACACGGTACTAGTGACAAAAACTAATATCAGCTAACTGAATGTCAAGAAAATAACTATAAATTTGGTCAAGAACAATAGTCTGGGTAGGAATGGGAAGCCTGACTTGACCATGGTGGTCCACGCCTTCTCTCAAACCAGAAGCGACTTGCAGTTTCTCAAGCCACTCCTGACACGAAAATATTATTATTATTATTACTATCTCTGTATTTGTGGGACCAGAACCCATCCAATTTCCTTTACACACATCTGAAAAAAAATCTCTGTGTATTTTCTAGGTCTTACATTGTCATTATATGCTATGCACTCAGCTGCTAGAGGTTCAACATATGTTGACCATACTATCATCCTGGAGAACCTAGAGCAAAAATGATCAGGCATTTTTTGGGTTCTTGAGTGCAATGTTATGGTCTATGTTCACTGGATAGTGTTCCTTTCAATAGGGTCTGGTAATATCCACAGTTTTGCAGTATTAGTCCTGTATCTGTTGGAGATATATTTTATTTGGATATGCGAAATCACAAATAATACTGAACCCTATTGAATGAAAGACTTCTGGCATAAGACTAGCATGCAGTCATGTTGGAGGATGTAGAAAATGCCTAGAGAGGATTAATTTTGTTGTACATAGATAAGTGATAAGTGTCCTGAGGCTACAAGGCGTGGGTTTCCTTTGGCCAATCCACCTTGTTCAGCTTGTTCGGCTGGCCCTAATGATAAGGGCTCAGCCACCATGTTTTTTGGGGGCCAAAATGGGCCACACAGCACCCGGTCACGGCTCCTCCTCTCCTATTCGGCATCACGCAGCATATGAAGAGGCTGACCCGCGCTCACACTGAGTTTCCCTGTGATCCCTGTATGTTGGGCCAATCAGAATAGAAGAACGCCATGACGTGTCTTACACAAGATGTGTCTATTTAATGGGGCTCACAGTTGCGCCCTGGCTCTAAAGAGGTGCTTCAGTCCGATTGTCTTGCCACTCGCTCTCAGCATTATTTTTGGGCTTGGCTTGGCTTCTCTCTAACATTGAATCTTTTTTATTTTCCTTTATTTTCCTTTATTTCTTGATTCTTTTTATTTAGTGGGACTGGGAGTTAGGAATGTGCAGGACGGCTGGGTGGGGTGCGCAGTGCACACGCGCATTTAAGGACTTGGGAGAAAGAAAGAGCATCTCTTTGCTCTTGGTGTGCTTTTCTTTTTAAGCTTCTTTTTCTCCTTCCTTCTTCTCCTTCAGAAAATACTTTAAATAATAATAATAATTAATAATAATAATCCCAGCAAACAAACAGAAAAGCCTCATTCTCAGAAAACTACTACCTAGGCCTGGTTAGGTTCATTTGGAATCTTCTTAATTCGGAATAAATTCGGATCAAATTCCTTTTTGAAGCAATTTCAAAGAGATTTGGGAACCGGGAAGTATCCTTGCCATTTCGAAGATTTTCCCCCTGGAATTGGTAAGCCACCGGGAATGTGGCGCAGCTGGCTAAGTGTCAGCTGCATAAGATCTCTCTGACCAGTAGGTCATGAGTTCGAGGCCTGCCCGGGTCAAGTTGGGTGCTCGACCTTTAAGTGTAGCCTGCTGTCGATCTTTGCAGCCCGAAAGACAGTTGCATCTGTCAAGTAGGAGATAAAGGTACCACATTAAGAGGGGAGGCAAATTTTGACTGAATTATCAGGCCATTAAAGAACTCCAGGAACGCTGAGGAATGCAGAAGTAACAGCAAGGGACGCTGAGAGATGAGGAGTGCGTCAGCTCCCCCTGGTGGCCAGTGTTTGCCTCTGTTCGTCTATATGTGTGTATTGTGTACAGTGTGTACTGTGTATGTGGAAAGGGCAGGGATTGTCTGCTAAGTATGTGTACCTGTAATCCGCTCTGAGTCCCCTTCAGGGTGAGAAGAGCGGAATAAAAATAAAGTAAAGAAATAAATAAATAAGTGAGTTGGAAGTGAGTCGGAAATGATTCGGGAGGGAAGAAATGCGCTTCCAAACTGGGTTTAACAGGACTCCTGCCCCAGGTCCCCCTCTCCCATGCGTGTGCGCGATTTCCCACTCGGGGGTCATCCTGGCAGCCTGCACCAAGGCGAGAGTGGTCAGTATTCTCTCTCTCTCTCTCTCTCTCTCTCTATCACCACCCTTCCCCCCCCCCCCCATCCCTCAAGGCTGCAGCTTGGCAGGAGAAGGGAGTGGGGAAAGGAGTGGGGAGAAGGAGGAGGAGGAAGGAGGAGGGTTTTCTTCGGCATTGAGTATTTATGTCACAGCGGATAGGCAACAGAAATATAGAAGTTTAATTCCCCATCGGCCCAAAAACTCCGGTCTCTGTTCGAGTGAATAATGAAACTCTCATTCAATTCACAAGGTAAATATATAACTTTGTATTGAATTGTATTTAACAATAACTGGCAAAACATCGAAAAACAACAGCCATCACAGCTACCTTTCTAAACATCCTTTCCTCACAGATATTAAATCCCAACTGACAAATCCCAACTGTCACTTTGTAACTGACATTCCTCAAAGTTCCATTTAGCAGTCTTGAGACAGCGCCATCTGGTGTCAAACATGTCACACTGCAGGTCAGCTCAAACTGCGAAAATATATCTTGTTCTGACTCATGAATTGCTATTCAAAATGCAATAATCTGACAGGTTTAACCCAGTTTGGACACAGATAACAAAGGCATTCCGAAATTTCAAAATTAATCCGAAGAAATTTCAATTTTTTTTCAAAAAATTTCGGAAGGCATTCAGATTCGAAGCGCCAGCACCCCCTACACCCGGAACGAGTTTTGAACCTTTTTTAAAAAATCAACCAGGCCTACTAGTTACCTACCTACCTATAATTTCATACCTTTGCAAATAAATTCTCTCTGTTTATATTTCCCTCTGCGCTTTCTGCCTTCTGAGTTTCAAGTAACAATAGCAACAGTATTCGTAACCATCCTTTGGCTGTTGCCAATAGTGGGCCAGTGGGCTGTGTGGTGTGGAAGTGCTTCTTTGACATTTGGCAGGAAGGAATGGCGCCCTGCTGCTGCTCCTGGAGAAATTACAAGTGAGGGGATACCCTTTTGGGATTTTTTAAAGGAGATTTTATTTCTTAAAAGAAAATTTCTAAAAAATCAGAGGATAGCCCAAACTTTATGAACCTTGGTGGGCTAACAGTGGTTGATGTGTCCTCCATGAGTGGTAATATTCATCCTGATAGCTCTAAAAATGATGGGAAGGGGAGCTTGAGGAGCCCGCCATTGCCACCAATAGGCCAGATCTAGCCAAATTTTTCAGCTGCATACTGAAAATGGCTATTCAGCTACCCACCCGTTTTTGGGAGGAGTCTCCTGAAATTTGGCTAGCAGAAATGGATTGAGGTTCAACCAAACCACACAAGCCTAATGGATACTGGTCCCATAGATACTGCATTGTATATTTGTTTAGCAGTAAACACTAGGCTGGTTAGGTTTTTCAGAATCCCTCTAAATTCGGATTAAATTCGGATGCAAATCACTTTTGAAGTGTTTTTGAAGTGTTTTAAGCAACCCGGAAGTGAAGTTGCCAATTCGAAGCGACAGCTGGCATTTTCAAAAAGAAATCGGCATCGGTTTGTGTGACTAACGTGGATTGCTTCCCTCAGCCTGAGATCTGGGGCGAAAGCCGGCTTCCCCCCCAGATCTCAGGCTGAGGGAAGAAATTCATGTTAGTGTGAAGCGTATCTGCCATTAACGAATTAATTCTGGAATTTTGGAATTTTCCCAAACCAATTTTGAATTTTTATGAAATTTTTTTGGAAGACTTTCAGATTTGAAGTGCCAGCGCCCCCTACATCTGGAATGAGTTTCGAACCATTTTTTGTGGATCAGCCAGGCCTAGTAAAAACCAGAGAAAGGGAAGGACAGTTGTCATCAAGGTTGTGGATGACCAATGTGCAGGGGCGGTCTAAGGTTATTTTATATGGTAAGCGAACATTATTTGGTCCCCCCCCCTTGTCTCCGCCCCTCTCCCTTTGCCTCTGCCCCCTGCCTGCCCAATTGCATCACGTGACGATGGAGCTGAAGCCTGTAAACACGTCACGTCATCACTCCCTATTCGGCACGCAGGGGGCGGAGGCAAGGGAGAGGCTTTACCTCTCCCTTTGCCTCCGCCCCTGCGTGCCGAATAGGGAGTGCTGTCCTGTTTTGGCTTCAGTGTCTGCAGGAGCTTCTGGGGCATGTGTGAAAATCTTCACGCATGCCCAGAAGCTCCTGCAGGCAACAGCAGGGAGGTTTGCTTCAGCGGCGCGGCTGGCACCAATCCCTGCTGCTGCCTGCAGTAGCTTCTGGGCATGCGTGGAGATTTTCACGCATGCCCAGAACCTCTGGAGCGGAACTTCAGCTCCGGAGGTTCTGGGCATGTGCGAAAATCTCCGTGCATGCCCAGAAGCTACTGCAGGCAGCAGGCCAGCAGCAGGGAGGTTTGCTTCGGCGCAACGGGCGGCGCCGATCCCTGCTGCTGCCTGCCTGTAGCTTCTGGGCATTCGTGGAGATTTCCGCGCATGCCCAGAACCTCTGGAGCAGAACTTCAGCTCCGGAGGTTCTGGGCTTGTGCGAAAATCTCCGTGCATGCCCAGAAGCTACTGCAGGCAGCAGGCCAGCAGCAGGGAGGTTTGCTTCGCGGCACGGACGGCGCCGATCCCTGCTGCTGCCTGCAGTAGCTTCTGGGTATTCGTGGAGATTTTCGTGCATGTCCAGAACCTCCGGAGCTGAACTTCAGCTCCGGAGGTTCTGGGCATGCACCAAAATCTCTGCGCATGCCCAGAAGCTACTGCAGGCAGCAGGCAGCAGGCCAGCAGCAGGGAGGTTTGCTATGGTGGCGCTGCCGGCACGGCGGCGCCCATCCAAGATGGCGCCCCACGCAGCCGCGTAGTTCGCTTACATGGACAGACCACCCCTGCCAATGTGTCAGCAGCAGGCATGTAGCCGGGGGGGGGGGCTAAGGGGGCTGCAGCCCCCCCCCACCGAAATTCTCAGGGTGATCCGCGAGAAGGCCTTACTGGTACATTATTTAAACTGTTATGTGCACTTATATCATGATCTGATCACCATGCTCATTATATCCCACATTAATGGGGTTATTGGGATAACAATACACAAGGTTTGCTAGGGTAGACCCTCTTCCACCCAGTCTCAGCCCCCCCCCGAACCAAACTCAGCCCCCCCCCCCCGAATCAAAATCCTGGCTACGGCCCTGGTCAGCAGTATGTCATTATGTCACAATATTAGCCAAGTGTAAAAACACTACACTCACTACAGAAAACTTATCCAGAAGAAATGTCGCGGTGTCTTTCCATGTGTTACTGAATGCGGGCATGAATCACTCACCTTTGGAACATGCTCTAAAACTAGATTGGGCCACAGAAAATGTGCTGTGACAACCAATTTCTAAGTATCAGCTAAGTGCATTTTCCCTGAGGCCACAGCTGAGAATTGTGCATTGATATCCTTAGTGTTCACCGGTTATTTAGAGAAACCAAACCTGTCACTAAGATTACTACACACACAGCAATATTCAAGTTGCACTGTCACTGAAATATCTTCAAATCCTTTGGCCCTAAGTAGGGTTTTTTTTGAAATAACTGATTCCACTGGAAGTATATTCATTGCCCAAGGTGCTTGGCGTGGTATCGAAGATTTCTTTGCTATGGTACACCTAGGCATCTCTCAACATGCTTGGAATGGGCTGTGACAGATAGTGAAAAAGACAGCCCATAAATCTGCAAACTCCTCGGCAAATAGAACCCCAGAAGGCTGCGCATGTTATCGTGAGGTTTTTGGATGCTACATGATGGCACTTGAGGAAGTGCCAAAGAGAATGAGAACACAGGCACACAATCCGAAGAAGAGCCAAAGAGACGAGAATGTGTCCCCCCCCCAGACATCTTCAGCATGAAAAGAGAGAAGGAGATGCTCTGCTTGGATTGTGTTGCTTGGCAGGTAAAGGCTTAAAAGATGCCAGAGGACAAAGAAACATAGACTGCTAGAAAGGGGCAACCTTAAAGGTACCAATACTTCTTGGCAGCATGTTAAGACAAGCGTCTCGTGTTGTGTATCACCCTGCTAGCTTGTCAAAAGAGGGAAATGTTGGCTTGCTCAGCTATACTGCAAAACATTATGACAGTTGGCCAGGCAATGGTTGGGGATATCAATTCAAGAGACATCAGGTGGAACAAACAACGAACAGAGTTCTCCCTAGAGCTTGGAGAAGTTCCTTTCTATGGATCAACTCACCAGCCAGCATGGGACCACTGAGACCATCTATATATATATAAGGAAGAGTCGTCATGGAACGACCGTACCAAACAGAGAAACCTTACAACGCAGAGACACCAAACTTGCCAACAGAAATAGGCCTCAGACAAGGTACGTTTGTAGCAAAGAAACTTTCCCCCCCCAAAACCTAAAAGGCCCCCAAACAACGAGTAAAAACAACATTTCCCAGCATCCTCCGGGGCTGCCAATGACTCTCCCAGCTTCTACATTCTGACAACATGATTGGCTGCCAATAAGGGCGGATTTGCATAACTCCTGTACTGGCCAGCCAACATGAACATTCCGACCCATAATAAACTGTCAGAGGAGGATAAGGCAAAGGGCTGAGGCACAAACACAAACACCCAATTCACTTCCCACAGAAAATGTACACCTCTACAAATCACAGACCACGCCCAAAATTGACAGTAAGGCTTCATTAACTTAATTTCCCTGACTAGGCCTCACTTAATGGAATGCTGTTTACGCTCTGAATTGACAGTAAAGCTTCATTAACTTGATTCTCCCAACTAGCCCTCAGCTCATTGGACATTGTGTATGGCCTGAATTGACAGTAAGGCTTCATTAACTTGCTGTTCCTGACTAGGCCTCAGCTCATGGGACACTGTGTATGGCCTGAATTTACAGTAACCTATCTTGGCACACAGAGCCCCTTATGACCCACGCTACATTATACTACACACATCAACCTCTACATCAACACAGCAGATGGAAAGACAAAAAACATTGTATATCCACAAGCAATGCAGAACGCTAGCAACACCACACGACAACAACTACACAGGACTCCAACATCCCACCCACCAAAACAACCCACAACAACACAGCCATGACCCCAACAACACCATAACTAACAACAACTCCAACCCTTACATACTCAGACTTCCTCGCATCTCCAAAATAGGGCACAGCAACGCGTGCCGGGTACAGCTAGTATAGGTATAAAATGTAAGCAACAGTCCATGCTCCTCAGTCATTTGTGAGGTCTCCCTACTACTCACTGTCCCAGGATTTTGCAGTTAGAGCTAAAGAGAACTAGAAATCTATTCCTCAAACTCGTGCACAAAAAACAGATAGATATATGTCCTTCTCCAGATCGCCTCATCCCCCAATATAAAAGTCAACTTATATTGGGGGTGGGGGATGAGGGAACCTGTTGTAGATGAGTCCTTGAGTGACGCTGAAAGTATGGAGTTGGAAGCTAGGAGGGAAAAACAGGTTACTCGAGAGCAGGAATCAGATGAGGAGTGTAATTAACTGTTAAGGGCCAATTATGTGAAGGCGCCAATTTGGTTATCTAACTGTGGAGAACTGGCAGGGCAGGCTATCCCACCTATTTATGGGAAGCCTCCTTACTTTATAACCTTTGCCACCAGTGAGTAATTCTTGACCAATTACTCACTTACCAATCGCTGCCATCAAGTTATGTGACCACCCGATGTTTCTAAAGCTTGCACCAAAAAGAGTTCACAGAGAGAGATTTATGAATCAAGAACTTTAACTGTTTATTGGTTAACAAGGTTCCAAGCGTGGAGGTTTCAAAGTAGAGAGAGCTTAGGTGGTTACAATATCTCCTTTGAGGCACAGGTTTTAAGGTTACTAAGTTTCTAAACACAATGTTTGACTGAATTTCTTCAAACACTGACTCAATAATATTATAGATATTCTGCCGCAATAGGCTTTCTATCTATCTTCTAGGTTAGCTTTCCAGCCTAACCTACAAACACCTAACTGCCTTTCTGCAGTATCAAAACACAGCCTTTCCTGTTTTCCTCAGAAAAGACAACAGCAGCTTCTCAAACTGCCACCAGCTAATTTAACCGCTCCTGACTAACTGAAGAATTTCAAACCTGGAAATTCTAAAGCTAGTGTTAGGCTCCGCCTCTTGCTATAGCAACGGAACTGTCACGATGCAGGGTCTCGGCCCAGCCCCTTAATCACACACACAGAGACGGTAATCAGATAACTATTTATTGAATAATAAGAAACAGGTGAAAAGGTAAATTGTCCATAAAAAGTATCAAAAAGTTCAATCCAAAATAGGTAAAGAGTCCGTAGGTAAAATCCAAAGGCAACCGTGGCAAGGCACCGCAAAACTATGCGGATCAAGGACTTGGTCCGTGGCAAAGAACAAGGCAAAGTTCATGAACAACTCCAAGGAACTACTTGGCAAGACTCGAGCTCGCTTCACTCCTCTTAGAATAGAAGTGGCCGAGCTACTGAGGATCCGCTCCCACGGATCCTATACTTAATCCTTGTGACGGGGCCCCCGACGCTCTAGGCTTCTGCGCCAATCTGTGCTACGGGATCTAGCGCCTCTCTGGCGCTCTAGGCTGCGGTGCCAATCCCTCCTGCTGGACTCAATGCTCCGTCTCCTATCAAAGCTCCGTCCTGCCTCCCAGCACCTGGGTTGCTAT
The DNA here is from genome assembly GCA_030556195.1 of Anolis apletophallus. Taxonomy (NCBI): domain Eukaryota; kingdom Metazoa; phylum Chordata; class Lepidosauria; order Squamata; family Anolidae; genus Anolis; species Anolis apletophallus. The sequence continues at coordinate 16,903 of JARBWK010000358.1, read as the reverse complement.
CTTCATGAGAGCCGAACTCCCTTTCAGCTTCCATGGGCTCATCCTCCACTGTTTCCCTGATTCTCTCCTGCGACCCGTAACCACCTGGTTTCTCATAATTATCAGAGTCATCACTCTCAGGGTCAGCCTGAACTTCCCAGCTAGCATAGCCATCAGGCCATTCATCATCCCAGGCCAAGCTCTCTGTGGGAGAGGAAGGCCCAGCTAACTCATCAGCCCCTTCCTCCATGTCCTCATTGACTGCAGCTGGCCCTAATGCAAGTGGGACCCCCGGTGCTGCCCCCTGCCCCCCAGGCACGAAAGGGAACTGGGTTGCTACAGGAACTTCTCAGAGGCTGTGCATTGTAATATTCCCCATTAACCCTTTGTGGTCTGTCTAACATTTAATCATCTAACACAATACAAATGTAATAATACAAACCACACATTTAACAACAAAATAAAGATAAAATCCTCAATACTGTCACAATGCAGGGACTCGGCCCAGCCCCTTAATCACACACACAGAGACGGTAATCAGCTAACTATTTATTGAATAATAAAAAACAGGTGGAAAGGGTTATTGTCCAAAAAAGTATCAAAGATGCAATCAAAATGGTAAAGAGTTCTTAGGTAAATCCAAAGGCAAAAGCTTGGCAAAAGTTCCGCAAAACAATGCGGATCAAAACAGACTTGGTCCGTGGTGGCAATTCAAACAAGGCAAAGTTCAAGGAATCCAGGCCCAAGAAACTTCTTGGAACACACGAGCCTCAGTCCTGGCTCCGTGGGTCTTCACTCGCTTCACTCCCTTCAAATCAGAAGTGGCCGAGCAACTGAGGATCCGTTCCCACAGATCCTATACTTAATTCCCTTGGTGAGACCTACGGCGCCTAGGCTTCTGCGCCAATCTGTGCTACGGGGCTCACTGCTCCTGTGGCGCTCTAGGCTTCGATGCCATTCCCTTCTGCTAGACTCAATGCTCCGACGCCTATCAAAGCTCCGTCCTTGCCTCCCAGCACCTGGGTCGTTATCTCCGTGAGAGCCTGACTCCCTTCCAACTTCCATGGGCTCATCCCTCGCTAACTCCCGGACTTTCTCTTGTGATCCGAAGCCACCTGGTTTGTCATACTGATTATCTGAGTCAGTCTCCTCAGTGTCAGACTGACCTTCCCAGCTCTCATACCCATCAGGCCAGCCATGATCCCATTCTAAGCTCTCTGTGGGGGATGAAGGCCCAGCTACCTCATCATCCCCGTCTTCATCATCTACATTGTCCGCAATTGGCCCTAATGCAAGCGGGACCCCCGGGGCGGCCCCCTGTCCGCCCCCCCCCCCCGGCACGAATGAGAACTGGGTTGCTACAAATACACATAGTGACCTTATTACAGGAGCAACAAAGGAAAAGGATCCGGCAAATACTTGGGGAAGCTATTGATGAGGTCTCTTTTGAGGGTTTCTCTGGGGATGATGGGTCTGAAATTGAGGAACCAACTATGGGAAGTTGGGGTGAGGATTCAGAGGATGTATCTAGCGATATGGACTGGACCAAGGTGCAAGAAGTACATGACATCTGTGCGGAACCAACTAGTAGTGATACGTTTGTGGGTTTTGCTGGGGATGGGGATTGGAGTTCGGAGGATCAATCTACATCGTGGGGTGAGTTAAAAGTCAACTTATATTGGGGGTGGGGGATGAGGGAACCTGACTATCTATCTTGTCTTTTGAACCCATTTCCCCCTCCTGTTTCATCCCATTTGGCAACCCACATATCAAGCTCTCATCTTATATTTCTTCGTGGCTGCTAGGCATGTTTTAGAATCCTAAAATGGCGATTCTTATATCAAATGGGGGATTTTTTTTTGATTAGTATATCAAAGACTTACAAAAATTTCCCAAAAATTTCGAAATGTAACTTAAGTACTAACGAAATTCGTTAGTAATTCGTATGCCAGAGCATGCGCATTCAGATATTTGTTTTGGCCTCCCAGAAATCCTAACAGCTGGTAAATTGGCTGGGATTTCTGGGAGTTGTAGGCCAAAAACTTGAATAAACCACACTGAATTCTAGATGGGACTCTCCAAATAGGAAGGAGGGAGGGAAGGAGGAAGGAGGAAGGGAGGGAGGGAGGGGGGTATTCTATTCTTGGAAGCAGCAAAAGAAAAGGAGGAGGAGCCCCCCCTCACTCCTCGCTGCCTCTCTCTCACCCCGATCCTGAGGGAGCGAGGGCCCAAGTTTGCCCAGGCTGAGAGGAAAAGGAAGAGGCCTGAGGCTGTGAGGAATGGTGGGAGTTGAAGTCCAAAACACGTACCTGGAGGGCTGCAGCTGGCCCCTGCGATGGGGCATGGCAGAGCAACGGGGAAGAGAAGCATCTGAGAGAGCGCCGGGAGAGAGAGGAGGAGAAGCGTGCGCGCGCGTGTGTGTGTGTGTGAAGCAGGCCCCTGCGATGGGGCATGCATGGCAGCAGAGCAACGGGGAAGAGAAGGAGGGGGGGAGCCTGGAGGACTACACTTTCCAGAATGCATTGCCTAGCCTACCTAGCAGCAGCGTCACTTCCAGTTCCCCATAGAAATGCGGAAAAGAAGAAGCTGAATGAAGGCGGAAGGAAATGAGGGGGAGAAGACAGGGAGAAGTGAGTAGTACAATAATTAATTAATTAAGAATTAAGAATTTCTAACGATCCTAACGCAAATTGTTGGCCTCACGGACCGTAAAAGGAAGTCTACTTCCTGGTTCAGGGCAGCGATACGTAAAACCTCAAAAGTCCCATTACATACGAATCTCTTACGAATCCTTTTAATTTCCGTTTCATTTTTCTCATGCCTATTAAACACACCACACAATGAGGGGAAAATCCATTCTTTAAAAAAAAATTAGATAGACCGTGCTTATTGTGTTTTTCCAGGTCTTGTATACCTTGTCCTACCTTTTTGGCATTGTTTTTCAGGTTTTGTACAATGCCTGGAGTTCTCACCTCAAAACTTCATTAACACATCAAATCCTGAAAAACCCTGACCTCATTGTCCATCCATTTCCCCCCCTCTCTTCCCATTGGCTCAGATCCACAGCCAATTGAGGCCGGGGGGGGGGGGGCAGGAGATTTGAAACTGACTGTTCTGAAAATGTATAAAAATACTGGAAAATTTGAAATAAAACTTGTCAGCATGGCGAATGATTGCTGCTGTCATCCTTTCTCAGCTGGGATAGAACTCTCTCAGTGCACACACTTCCAGATCTTGGGGAGAACCTACTATTGGGACTTAGGGGGCTATTTTGGCATTTCTTACTGTCCACCAAGATTTTCCATCAAGGACCCTCACTTTAGAGGAACCTAGGGTCTCAGCCTCTAAGGCAGTGTTTCCCAACCTGTGTGCCGTGAGCGATCATCAGGTGTGCCGTGGGAAATTGGAACCTCCAATGCCCTTTCTTCCCCCTCCTGCCGAACACTTTTTCTTCTCCACTCAGGCTCCCTTCTTCCCAGCCTCGCTCTGCTTGCTTTGCCTTGCTTTGCTCTGGGGCGAGTCTGCGCAGTAGCGCCCGCACGGGTCACGTCTTCCTCCCTCCCCCCTCCCCTCCTGAACACGCTCACACTTCCCCCTTGGATCAAAATGGCGGCAGAAGTGGCAGTGTAGAAGAAAAAGTAAGTGTTCGACAGGAGGGGGAAGAAAGGGCGTGAAGGGGGAGGAAGAGGTCTCTGTCGAAAGCTGGCATGGGCAAACTTGGACCTTCCAGGTGTTTTGGACTCCAACTCCCACCATTCCTAGCAGCCTCAGGCTCTCTTCCTTTTCCCCCTCAGTCATTTAAGCAGAAAAGGGCCTCAGGCTGTTAGGAATGGTGGGAGTTGAAGTCCAAAGCACCCAGAAGGCCGACGTTTTCCCATGCCTGTTTCAGGGACCTTAAAGTGGTGAGCCTCCTTCCAACATTGTGATTCTGGATAGAAAACAAACAACAACATAACATACCATTGTTTGAGTCCACAGTGCTCCCTGGGTGTAGGTGAATTACAACTTCCAAACTCAAGGTCAATTCCCAAGCAAACCCTTTCAGGACTTTCTGTTGGTAATGAGAGTTCAATATGCCAAGTTTGGTTCAATTCCATTGTTGCAAGAATTCAGGATGCTCTTTGATTGTGTGCTAACTATAAATTGAGCAAGACCTTCGTGTGTGTCTTTCTGCCATTCCTGCTAGGATATCTGTGTTTTTTGAGTCCACAGTGCTGTCTGGATATAGGTGAACTACAACTCCAAAACCCAAGGTCAAAGCCCACCAAACTCTTATAGTATTTTGTCTTGGTTATGGGAGTTCTGTGTGGGAAGTTTGTGTCTTTCTGCCATTCCTGCCAGGATATCTATGTTGTGTTCTTCGAAACAGGCCCAGGTTTCACACTGAGTGTATAAATACATTTAAAAACATATTAACTATATGTATTACTGTGTTAGAGTGTCATTTTGTGTCATTTTGGTTGGTGGAGTGCCCCAGGATTTTGTAAATGTAAAAAGTGTGCCACGGCTCAAAAAAGGTTGGGAAATACTGCTCTAAGGCAAGACTACCCTAAATTCATATCCTCCATTAAGAGGACATGATACATTGTGCCTAAAACCAATGAAGTTATTGGGGCAGGCCCGGATCAGCTGATTGTGCCGCCCGAGGCCAGACTTTGGAAGCGCCGCCCCAGCCCCAGGAGCGGGGCCGCTTGTGGGGGGCGGGGCCCTCCTTGCTCCTCACTTGACAACGCCAGAGAGGAGGGGCAGCGGTGAGGTGCTTAATCCCGGGGGGCGGCGTTGGCGTTGGCGAAGCTACGGATCCCATGAACATGAAGGCTGCGGGAACTGTGCGCTCCGAGGCGGCGTTGGCTTGGGAGGCTTCGGGACGAGCGCGAGAAGAGCTGAGGAGGAGGAGCAGTGGCGGCGGCGGTGGCCGGAGCCCTGCGCGAGCCTTGTCCTCCTCCGCCGCCGCTGATTCTTCTGCTTCTGCTGCCGCTCCCGGGGCTCCTGCCGCTCCCGCCACCACCGCCCAGGAGCAGCCGCGCCACAGAGGAGGAGCGCCAGAGAGAAGGAGCGACGAGGCTTCTCCCCGGCCCTTCCTCCCTGGCGTGGCTTGACCACGCCAGAGAGGAGGGACGGCGAGCATTCTCCCTGCCCCCTCCTCCCTGGTGTGGCTTCACCACACCAGAGAGGAGGAGCGGCGAAGCTTCTCCCTGTCCCCTCCTCCTTGGCATGGCTTCACCACGCCAGGGAGGAGGGGCAGCGAGGCTCTCGCCGCCTCCTCCTCCCAACGCCGCCCCCGGGATTAAGCGCCTCACCGCCGCCCTTCCTCTCTGGCGTCGTCAAGTGAGGAGGAAGGAGGGCCCCACCCCCTGCAAAGCAGCCCCGGGGGTGGGGCCGCTTGCAGGGGGGTGGGGCCCTCCTTCCTCCTCACTTGACAACGCCAGAGAGGAGGGGCAGCGGTGAGGCACTTAATCCCGGGGGGCGGCATTGGCGTTGGCGAAGCTACGGATCCCATGAACATGAAGGCTGCGGGAACGGCGCGCTCCGACGCGGCGTTGGCTTGGGCAGCTTTGGGACGAATGCGAGAAGACCCGAGGAGGAAGAGGAGCGGCGGCGGCGGTGGCAGCGGTGGCCGGAGCCCTGCGCGAACCTTGTCCTCCTCTGCCGCCACCGCTTCTTCTGCTTCTGCTGCCGCTGTTGGGGTTCCTGCCGCTACCGCCGCCGCCGCCCAGGAGCAGCTGCGCCAGAGAGGAGGAGCGGCAAGGCTTCTCCCCGCCCCCTCCTCCCTGGCGTGGCTTCACCACACCGGAGAGGAGGAGCGGCGAGGCTTCTCCCTGTCTCCTCCTCCTTGGCGTGGCTTCACCACGCCAGGGAGGAGGGGCGGCGAGGCTCTCGCCGCCTCCTCCTCCCTGGCGAGGAGGGGGCAGCAGGAAGCCGCGTCTAGGGCCTATGGCGCTCCGCGGGCAGGCGCAGGAGTGCCAGGACATCAATTTTTTTAAAAAAAACTTTTAAAAATTTTTTAAATTTATTTTGGGGGTCCGGATCCGCTGCCCTCGCCAAGGCTGCCGCCCGAGGCCATGGCCTCAGCTGGCCTTGTGGGTAATCCGGGCCTGTATTGGGGTACATATAGTGAAACATCTTGCAAGTGCATCTCCCTTTCCCAATCCCTCTGTATACAATAATCACAAATTGTACAGTGAACAATGTACTGCTTTTTCACGATGCTCTACATTGGCTGCTAGAGCGAGTTGCTTCATTGTGCCAAATGAGAGCGCTGCTTTTGAGAGTGACTCTTTTACATTTCTCTCCCAGAGAAAGGTCCGGTTCACCTAGAACAGGGGTGCTCAGAATGGTGATCTTGATCACCAGGGTGATCTTTGGGCCTCATCCTGGTGATCTTCAGGCCCCTGACCATGTTTTTTTGCTGTTGGTCCTCTTCACGCGCCCCTGCACGCTGCAAAGAAGTCCTCCGTCGTTGCTCCTCCCCGCTCCCTGCTCACGTGCCGCCTCCAAAAGCTCCAGAGTCCAAGAGGCAGAATGGGCCCCATCTTTTGGATTCCTCCTCCCTCCGTCCTTCTCCAGCCACTCAGAGTCGTAGGAGACCAAAGAGGGCGGGCCTGGATGACGCGACGCATGGCTGGCCCCCCGCGCATGCGCAGAAGCGCCCATTCTGCCTCTCGGACTTCTCGTGAGCTCTTGGAGGCAGCACGCATGCTGGCGGCGTGGAAATAGGAGCAACGATGGAGGAGGAGAAAAAGGACGCGTTCGGGTCATTTCCTTACTGCATCTCAAAGGTCGGCCTTTATACTTTGGCGTGGGTGCTTGATTGTTCTGTGGCATATCTCTTTGTTTATTTTAAATGTTTTAAAATGGCCTTTTAGCTCCAAAGCCTCTCTGCTTGCTTTGTTCCTTGAGAAATATATGTTGGGGAATATGGCAGTGTGGGAGAAATGGGGTGGTTGGATGTATTTTTGCATGCCCCTTTGTTTACCTTGCTGAGTATTAAATGGCCTTGCAGTTCAAAAGCCTCTCTTCTTACTTCCTGGCTGATAATATGTGTGGTAATATGGCAGTGTGGGAGAAATGGGGTGGTTGGATGTATTTTAATGCTCTGTTTTATATTGTTGTTATTAAATTGAAATGTTGATGTTTTATAACTTCATTTTATGTAAACTGCCCCGAGCCTGCTGGAAGGAGCGGTACATAAAAATGAATAATAAATATAAAGAAATAAATAAGAAAATAGTTATACGTTTTACATTTCTGGGTAGGTGATCTTTGGGACTTGGTTTTTTAATCAGTAGCTCCCATGCTGAAAAAGTGTGAGCACCCCTGACCTAGAACAAGGCATGCAAATACACAAAGATGGATGAAAACAAAAGAAAACATGAAAGCCGGTGGCAGAGGGTCCAAAAATCTGAAGATCGGTTCTATTGCTGTCCAGAAGGCTGATAAAAGTAAACGTGGGTCACAAAATCAAATTAACCAACTGCTTGGGCGATGCTCGGTGAGCCTGCACCCACAGCATTGCCAAAAAAACCCACTTTCAATGTGTTTTATCCCGTCACTAAATATGGGATTTGTTTACTCCAGGCCTGTTTTTGAAGCATCTTAGGAAGTTGTCATGGAAACCATGTGTGTGGCCTATTGCCTTGAATGGAGACGATTGTCATGGAAACCAATAAAAACAACAGCAACGGCAACAAAAGGCTGTTCTGATTTCTATAAGAAAGGCCCCCCCCTTTTTTAAAATGCTTAAATCAGCAAAGACAAAGGAACATCGCAACACAAGCAAGCAACACAATGTGTAGCCAGGGCATGTTATTAATAAGAGCAAATGTAGAACAAGGTCCGAAGTAAAATGTATTTTGGAGCTTCTAAGAGAGTAGAGATTCCTGGAAGCATCTCTCTCTCTCGGCATTACTTCGCGAACGAAGATTCTTAGGAAGGACTCATTCCACGCTTTTTACAAGTGCGTTGATGACTAAAAAGGCCAATCTGAGATAGGCAAGTCCGGTTGCAGAAAGCACAGCAGAAAGTCTCCTTGGGTGATGTTTCCAGGCTGCGGTTCTTTCTGCGTGGTCGTTTCTCTTCGAGACCCATTCGGCGTGTCTTCTCAAAAGAGGCCGCAGCATTGTGGATAGTGCGTCTCCATGCCTCCCGATGTGAGGCCAGGATGGACCATTGTTGGTGATCAATCTGGCCGAGCCTGAGATGTTGTTTCAGGGAGTCCTTATATCTCTTTTTGGGGGCGCCTCTCTTGCGCTGACCCGTGGCGAGTTCACCATAGAGTAGTATCTTTGGGACGGGGTGGTCCTCCATCCTAGAGACGTGCCCTGCCCAGCGCAGCTGTGTTCTCAATAGCATGGCCTCAATGCTGGTGATCCCTGCTTGCTCAAGGACAGCAACATTCGTCACATTGTCAGTCCAGTGTATATTTTGGATTGTGCGAAGACAGCGCTGATGAAAGCGTTCGAAGAGTCATAGATGTTGGCAATAGGTGACCCATGTTTCAGACCCATAGAGGAGAATAGACAGTACGATAGCTCTGTACACACTGATTTTGGTGCTTTGCCTCAGGTGCTTGTTGCTCCAGACTCTTTTGTGAAGCCTTCTGAATGCACTCTATGCCTTTGCTAATCTGTGATCTATCTTTTTATCAATCTTGGCATCTGAAGAGATTATGCTTCCCAGGTAGGTGAACTGCTGAACGGACTGTAGCACAGATGTGCCTATGCTGACGTGGGGATATTGGTGTTCTTCCTGTCATGCAGGCTGGTAGAGGACTTCCGTTTTTTTCAGGCTGACTTCCAGCCCAAACAGCTCTGCAGCTGTTGCAAAGCAGAATGTGAGGCGCTGCAGAGCTGCTTCTGAATAGGCGACAAGGGCAGCATCGTCAGCCAAAAGCAGTTCACGGACTAGATAGTTTAGAGTCTTCGTGCGAGCCCTCAGATGGCTTAAGTTGAACAAGCTGGCATCAGTACAATAGCGTATATATATGCCGTCTGTAATGAAGTCAATATGTGTGTGTTCTTTTATTGTTGGAATATGGGAGTAAGTGTTAGACAGACCCTAAAGGGTTAACTGTGATAATGGAGGCATTTCCCTCCTGGGGGAATGTGTTGCCATGGTGACGGTGGGTGGAGCCAGCAGAAGGCTAGCTTGGAATGCTGAAGAAGTTTGAATTTGTTCAGTTGGTTTTGGCGGTTGATGGGACAGCCAGCTGTCGGTTAGAGCTGCAAGTGTGCAGTGCAGAGCTCTGTGTGGGGTTTAGGGAAATCCAAGTGTGGGACAAGTTTAGTCCTAGTTAGGGTTGGGAACAAGTTTAGTTAAGTAGTTAGGGTTGAGGCTGTGTCAGGGAAGTTATACCCAGTGTCAGGGGAAGTTATACCCCAGTGTAAGCCCCAGTTAGGGGAAGTAGTGTCAGAACTGCCCCAGTGGTGCCCCAGTGTGGCTGTGTCAGTGTCAGAAGTTATACCCCAGTGTTATATTGTTATTGTTTGAAACCTTCAAGTCTGTACCTCTTTGTTGTCTGAAACCAACTAAGCATTAAACCCGTGAAAATAAACTGTTTGATGTTCCTTCATGAAACTCTCTCAGTCATATCATTTCAACATAGAAGCATCAAGATAAACCCTCACATCGGTAGCCAGAGAATTAATATGGTGGCAGCGTAATTGGAAATAGATCCTCTCACAGTGGGACGCACGCTGCAGGCTGTGTCTCCACGAAGTGGTCAGGGATCAGTTTAAATCTACAAGAGGTTTCGATGCTAGCTTTTAGGCGGCGTAAGCAAATCTGTTTGATGTTCCTTCATGAAACTCTCTCAGTCATATCATTTCAACATAGAAGCATCAAGATAAACCCTCACATCGGTAGCCAGAGAATTAATATCTTCGACGCCTGCCGTAGCCCTTTGGAGCATCATGCTGAACACAACCTTGCTTCACTCCATTAGTTATTAGAAAGGGCTCCGAGAGAATATCGCAGTATCCGACTTGGCCATGCTGGCCCTCATGTAGCAGGATAATCCTTTTGAGGAATTGGGGGGGGGGGACATCCTAGACCAGGCCTGAGCAAACTTTGGCCCTCCAGGTGTTTTGGACTCCAACTCCCACAATTCCTAACAGCCGATAGGCTGTTAGGAATTGTGGGAGTTGGAGTCCAAAACTCCTGGAGGGCTGAAGTTTGCCCAGGCCTGCCCTAGATGTTCCAGGATCTGCCACAGACCTTTTCTGCTCACGGTGTCTAAGGCTTATAATAGATAATTAATTTGGTCTTTATTTTATGATTCGTTGATTCCCATATTAAGGACACATTGCCATACTGGAAAAATACAAGGGTTTGTTTGGGCTCGCTTGTGTTGCATTTGAGTACATCTCACACATATTCCAGAATCAGTGGCTGAGAAACACCAGCAATAACAGACTGGTTCCTGTAAACACAGTGACATGATGACAGGGTTCTCTGTAGCTGAGCCCCACACTTGTTTTTTCTTTGGCTCACAATAATGCGGCATCCATGTTCAGAGGCACTCATGCAGAGGAACGTTTCCTTGTCTTCCTTTGCATGGAGATGGATACAAGAAGAGACAACAACAGAACATCTTGTCCATCATCTGCAGCACCGCCAGCCACGCAGACCCGATCTGTGAAGTTGACTTCTTACAACAGGACGTCATCTCTTACCTGCAAACTGTTTCGCACTGCCCCATTATAGCAATATGAATCTGCTTTAACTGCTGGAGTTCCATCTTGTGAAATTTTGGGATTTGCAGTTTAGGGAGGCTGGAATGTGTTCAGAGGAGGGTGACTAAAATGATCAAGGGTCTGGAGAACAAGCCCTATGAGGAGTGGCTTAAAGAGCTGGGCATTTTTAGTCTGAAGAAAAGAAGGCTGAGAGGAGACATGATAGCCATGTATAAATATGTGAGAGGAATGTGGCGCAGCTGGCTGGGGTGTCAGCTGCATGAGATCTGTACTGCAGTGTTTCCCAACCAGTGTGCCGTGGCACACTAGTGTGCCGTGAGTGATCATCAGGTGTGCCGTGGGAAATTGGAACCTCCAATACCCTTTCTTCCCCCTCCTGCCAAACACCTTTTCTTCTCCACTCAGGCTCCCTTCTTCCCAGCCTCGCTCTGCTTGCTTTGCCTCGCTTTGCTCACGCTGCTGTTTCTGCAGGAGGGGGGAGGGAAGAAGACGTGACCCGTGTGGACGCTACTGCGCAGACTCGCCCCACGTCTTCCTCCCTCCCCTCCACAGTGCTCTCTGGATATAGGTGAGCTACAACTCCAAAACTCAAGGTCAAGGCCCACCAAACACTTATAGTATTTTTTTCTTGGTTATGGTAGTTCTGTGTGGGAAGTTTGATTCCATTCCAACATTGGTGGAGTTCAGAATGCTCTTTGATTGCGGGTGAACTATAACTCCCAGCTGTTGAGCAAGACCTTCGTGTGTGTCTTTCTGCCATTCCTGCCAGGATATCTATGTTGTGTTCATCGAAACAGGCCCAGGTTTCACACTGAGTGTATAAATACATTTAAAAATATATTAACTATATGTATTACTGTGTTAGAGTGTCATTTTGTGTCATTTTGGTTGGTGGTGTGCCCCAGGATTTTGTAAATGTAAAAAGTGTGCCGCGGCTCAAAAAAGGTTGAAAAACACTGCTCTACTGAACAGAAGGTCATGAGTTCGAGGCCTGCCCGGGTCGGGGTGAGCTCTCGACCAATTAAGTGTAGCTTGGCATGGACCTTTGCAACCCAAAAGACAGTTACATCTGTCAAATAGGAAATTAAGATACCACCTTGTGGGGAGGCTAATTTTAACTGATTTATGAGGTCATAAATGTGGTGTCTCAGCCTAGTTTGGTGTTCCAGCCTAGTGGTCAGAGACAGGCACTGGGGGGTTCCAGCTTCTCCGGATCAGAATGGGGATAATGGGTGGCCAGATGGATATGGGTCTGCAAATGAAGAATTAGCATGGGACGATGGATGGTTACATGGATAAGGGCTTGAAGATGAGGATAGCGATGAGTTCATGGAAGTCAGTTCTGAAGTTGATAGTGAGAGGCTGAGCGACCTTGATTCTCACGAGAGCGTCTCTACTCCCTTGCCAGATGAGCAGGCCGAGGAATGGGAGGATTCGGTTTCTCAGGATGATAATACTGCACCTGGGGCCGCTAATGAGATGATATTTGACAGGAGGGCCAGTATCCGAGCTTCTAGGAGAGATTGGGGCCTGAGAAAGGGGGTGCGTTGGGCACATAGGAAATAGTTTCCTTTATTAGATTGTGCCCGGGTGATTCTAGTCAGACCTGAAGCTACATTTAGTTTGGAAAGGACTATCGTTCATGTCTCCAAGTTCACGGAACCGCCGGAGCGGTTGGTCTCAAGTTTCACGTTGATCGTAAGAAGCGGTTTGTCTTGTCTACAAACTTTTGCCTCGCTCAAGTACTTTTGCGTTCCTTGGGATTTAAGCCAATTGGGCTCACAGGTTAAGAACTTCATTGGACTATCCTTCAAGGTGTTGGTTTTAACCTTTAAGGCCTTACACGGTCTAGGGCCTGTGTACCTAAGGGACCGCCTTACCCTCGAGATCGCTACGCTCGGAAGAGCAGAACCTGTTGGTTATTCCATCGTCCCGCTCCTGCCATTTGTCCAGTGGACAGCGAGCCTTTCTGCTGCGGCTCCTGTGTTCTGGCCTTTCTGGCCACATTCGGGCGATCCCAGAACTTGTCCCCTTTCGAAGGGCGTGTAAGACTGCTCTCTTTAGGCTGGCGTTTAGCTAAACCCAAATGTAATCGGCGTGCTTACGCCTGAGCTAAGAACCGCAATCCTTGCTGTTACTATGGTCATGTATGGTGTTTTATTGTATGTTTTTATTGTATGTTTTTATCATATGCTGTAATCCGCCCCGAGCCTGCAGGGAGGAGCGGAATATAAAACGGAATAAATAAATAAATGAATAAATTTACTTTGATTGCTTTATTTTTACATCTTTTTTTCTAAATAAATGCATTTATTGCATCTGCCTGGTGTGTGTGATCTAGGGGGGACTGCCACCGTTCTGAAGTGCAACAATAAATACCTCCAGGAAATATGTGAAGTAATGTGACAGCTCCTCCTGGTGGCCAGAAGCTGGAATGTCAGTAGCCTCTGTGTGTCTAAATGTTGTATGTCTATATGTTGCATTGTAATCCGCCCTGAGGCCCCTGCGGGGTGAGAAGGGCGGAATATAAATGAGGTAAATAAATAAATAATAGAGAGGAGGGAGCAAGCTTGTTATCTGCTGCCCTGGAGACTAGGACGCGGAACAATGGCTTCAAATTACAAGAAAGGAGATTCCATCTGAACATTAGGAAGAACTTCCTGATTGTGAGATCCGTTCAACAGTGGAACTCTCTGACCCAGAGTGTAGTGGAGGCTCCTTCTTTGGAAGCTTTTAAACAGAGGCTGGATGGATGCTTTGAATGCAATTTTCCTGCTTCTTGACAGTGGGTTGGACTGGATGGCCCATGAGGTCTCTTCCAACTCTATGATCCTATGAGGCATATTTAGATTTCTTACTCAGAGAGCTCCTCTCACCAAACTACCCATCCCAGGATTCAATAGGATGCAGCCTGAGTAGCTAAAGTAGAAACACTATAATTGTGTGGGGTGGAAGAGGGCCCTGGGAAAGAAGCGTTAAATTTCAAGATTCAATTTTGTGGCTTGCTTTTCCTGATGGAGGAAGAAGTAGCCTAATCTCCATAAACTACAAATGGCCACTAGGGCTGGTCTACAATTTCGGATATGCCCGAATTTCAGAAGTTTTTCGGATACTTCTGACTTTTTAAGCAGTTTCGAGAGCAACCCTCCCAACAGGAATTCCGAAATCCGAAATTTTGAATTTTGGAATTCTGAATTTCGGATGTCATTTCTGAATTTTCTTTCTGATTGCTCATTGGCTGATGGCTAACAGCTGACTCTCCCTTCTGCTGTTTTTTTTTTTGCCCATTTTTGAAAGCGGGCACCATTTCCGAAGACTTCCAAATTTTGGAAATACTTCCGAATCAATTTCGAAATTTATCGGAAATTTTTCGGAAGTCCATATAATCCGAAACGACAGCTACAATTAGATCCGAAACGAGTTTCGAAACATTTTTTTCTTGGATCAACCAGCCCTAATGGCCACAAAGAAGCGATGTAAGAAGTGAATTTGCCATTTCGAAGCCACCGCCGCCATTTTCAGAAAGGAATCGGCGGGTTTCCCTTTCCTGGCCTTCCCTTCCGTGTGCGGCTCTCACGCCAGTTCCGACGCGGAGGGAAGGACCTCTGCATCCAAACTGGGTGTTTAACCAGTGCTGTTTCTTTCCTACTGACAGTGCTGTTTCTTTCTTATGGCACATGTGTGCCTGCCATTAACAAAGCCATTCTGAAATTTCAGAAAAAAATTGTAAAGTTTTCGCATTTTTTTCGGAAAATCTTGGAAGTCATTTAGATCCAAACGCCAGCGCCCCCTACATCCGCAATTAGTTTTGAACCATTTTTTTTCCATGATCAAACAGACCTACTCCCTACTGTAGTTTGGTATGGTAGATAGAATCAACTTGTTGATTTAATGTCTAAGGCAGGGCTGTCCAACTTCTACCAACCCAGGGGCCTGATTACCGGTCACTGATCAACTGGGGGGCCTAAGGGTCCGGCCCCGCCCCTCACCGGCCCCGCCCCCTCCATGGCTCCACCCCCTCCATGGCTCCACCCCTCCCCGGCTCCACCCCCTCCCCAGCTCCGCCCCCTCCCCGGCTCTGCCCCCTCCCCAGCTCCGCCACATGTATATATTCACAACGCCATCTTCCCCTTTATCCCTAATAAAATACATTTATTATTATTCTTCTTCCATTCCTGCCACATGTATATATTCACAACCCCATCTTCCCCTTTATCCCTAATAAAATACATTTATTATTATTATTATTCCATTCCTGCCACATGTATATATTCACAACGCCATCTTTCCCTTAAACCCCTGCTTCGGCCTACCTTTCCCAGCGCGCTGGATAGGAGTAGCCGGACCACTTGCGAGGCGGCGATCGGGCGATGCGGCGAGCAAGCGAGGTGGCGGGCAAGCGAGCCAGGCGGCAAGCGAGCCAGGCGGCGAGCGAGCCAGGTGGCGGGCAAGCGAGGCGGCGATCGAGGGAGCCGAAGAAGTTCCTAATCGCGTCCGTGGGCGAAAGGGATTTAGGAGGAGAGTAGCCAACATTTATTTACAGCAGGTATTGCAAGACTACGCAATCCACACGGGATTTCGCCAGCTACCTACGTGTTGACTGCGAAATCCCATGTGGATTGCGTAGTCTCGTGATACTTGCTCCGAACCCAGAAGTGGGTATTTTTTTATTTAATTTATTTAATTTTTTATTAAAATAGGTTAGGGGGCCGAAGGAAAGGGGCTGGCGGGCCGTGCACGCCCCGCGGGCCGCCTGTTGGGCAGCCCTGGTCTAAGGGACCTTTCCATTTCTCTTGTGATACAACAGTGTGCTCAGCGTATGGTTTGCAAGTCAAAGTCGAAGGCAGAATCCGTAGTTCCACAAATCTGTTTAGTGGTAGAACACGAGCGTCTCACTTGTGTTCTATCACTAAAGAAAAAACAAATATTTATCTTAATTATTTTTTGATTGATATGTGGGCCAATTCTCCATGACAGGGAAATTTATTTTCAAGCTAGAATGAAAGGTCTTACAAAAATGACACTCTCTATGCCGAAGTCAATCAATATCCAATATATTGGCATCCGGCAGGGTTAAAGATCTGTGTGAGTTTTTGAGTGGTGGCTGTCATGTGACTTCATTGTGGCTTCTGCACACTACTTCTTTTTTTTATTATTTTTTATAAATGATTTTTATTAGGTTTTCAAGATTATTTAGACATCACAAAACATAAAAGTACACCATTGTCACAATCACCGACTTAGAACTGCCCCTTTAACACACACACGGAGACGTAGTAAAGGCTAACTATGTTTATTGAATAAAACAAATCCAAAAAGGCAATTCACTTAAAAAGTTCATAGAATCGAGCAATCAGCACAAAGCTGCAATTCAGTAAAATAAGCAAAGTTCCAAAAGGTAGATCCAAAGGCGAATGTAGTAAAAAGCTTGGCAAGGCTCCCGGATTGAATCCGGATCGAAGCAAGGATCCGCACCAATGCGAATCGGAAACAAGGCAAGGACTTGGTCTAAGGCGAGCCAAACTAGGCTCCAGGATTCACTCCGCTTCAACGCCCTTCAGATCAGACGTGGCCGGAGAACTGACGATCAGTTCCCACGGGGCCGTTCTTAATCCCTCGGCCTGGAACCCCGACGATCTAGGGCCCGCATACTCCCGGCTCTACAGTCCGAACGGTGACTGTCTAGGGACAGATGCCAGCTCCTCCTGCCCTCCTCTATGTCCCTGCGCCTGTTGTGAGAACGGCCCCGCTCTTCCAGCCTAGTATCGCTATCTTCCTGAGAAGCAGCCTCCCCCGGAGTTTCCCAGCCGCTAGCCTCCATCTGCTGCCCGGCCAGCTCTTGGGAACCTCGGCCATCTGGGAATTCATAACTATCTCCGCTATCTGCTTCGCTGCCTCCCATCTCCACCTGGTCCGCTCCTTCCCCGGGAGAATGCTCCCACTCGAGATCCCAGGCTAAACTCTCTACAGGTGAACTGGGCAAAGGCACGGCTGACCAATCTTGCTCTGGGCCTTCCAACTCATCCTCCGAGTCCCTTCCCGCCTGTGCGGGTCCCAATGCCAACGGGACCCCCGGCGCGTCACCCCCCCCCCCCCAGTGGCACGAACGGGCCCATGGGTGCTACACTATCCCCCCCCCTCAGGGCCCCCCCTGGGCCGCCCCCGGGGCTTGGGCTTGTCAGGGTACTTGCGGTGGAAACGAGCCACCAACTCCGGGCGTGTACATCTCG
>JARBWK010000357.1:5000-34915 GCA_030556195.1 Anolis apletophallus | reverse complement strand
TGTCTGGCGCCTTGCTCAACCTCTGAAAAGGGGGAGCGCTGGATCACTCTTTGTGATTTATGACTGGAGTTAGTTTGAGGGCCAGGCAGTCTCGTTCGCAACTCCTCTCCAACCCCCCCAGAGTTTTGCTCAGGTCGGGCTAAAGGAAGTCCAGAAGTCAAATTTGGCGAGCTACTGTTGCCAGGGCCCACCTTTGGGCCACAAGGAGGGGGAAGTGGGGCGGACTGGGCCCTTCGGCTCCAATGTTGGAATTCTGCTCCCCAAAAAGTCCTGGATCTAAAATTTCCTCTCTCTCGCCTCGTTGGAGAGTGAGGGTGGGCTGCACTAGGGGCTGCCTCTCCCACCCTCGGTTTAGATGGGCATCGCTCTTGAGGTAAAAGCTGATGGGGGCTGTCCCTTATGGATAGTCTCTCCTGGCTGGGAGCGGCAGTTTGGAGTGTCATCATGGTTGGAGCCTCTCGGTCAGTCATTGCTGCTTGAGGCTCTCCACCGCCCTTGGAGTACCATTTGTTGCCTTCCTGGTAATGAGGGGCCTCCGTCCACCAGGTGGCGATGTTGTTCCTCCCTGGATGGGGGAGGGCCTCTCTCTGGCCTCTCTCTCTTGGCGTGCTCTTCGCCTACGACACTTCCGGGGCCGCCCTGTCTTTCCCCCCTGGGGCAAGGCTGGGAGGACCTCCTGTGTCCCTCCTACCGCTGTATCTGGTGGGCTCATCACGACTGGCGGATCCTCCTGCCTCTCCTCCGTCGCCTCATCCGGTGCCGCCTCCATGACCTCAGGCAAGGGGGCTGTCAGGAGAAAGCTTCTTTTCCGGCGCCGCCGCTGGTGTCTGGTGCGCCTGCGCTTTAATTCCGCCCCCCTCATTCCTGAGGGTGGGGGAGGCATGCCTTCTCCCAGCGCGTCCTCAAGGTCGGGCGCCATCTTCAGCCTCTCTACCAACTCTCTTCTTATCGAGAGGGAGAGAGACGGGCGCCTCGGCCGAGGCCCTGCGGTCGCTCAGGACTGAGTCAATGTCAAAAGTCTCCATCTCTCCCACCTCCAGTTGACTGGCCGGGCGAGCTCCCTTCAGACCCCGGCAGGCGGACCAGGGACACTCACCCGGGTTGAGGCCTGCTTGTGCGATTGGGCAGTCCTCCCCAAAAACACAACCCAGCGATCGGGGATCAAGATCTTTCATCGCCTCCTCATTTAGGGTGGCCTGCTGCTCGTCGGTCTGCAAGTCCCAGGAATGGTCCCACTGTAATTCTCCAGGGTCGGGACTAGAGGTCCGGGTGATCATGCCCTGGCCCATTCCTGCATTCGTCCCGTTTATCGGGCAAGCTGGTTCCTGGAGGCCTCCACCACCTGGGGCTGGGCCCGGCGCGGGGTCGCCATCCACCGCGTCTGCGGCACCCTCCAAGGTAAGTCTCAGCCTCTCTCCGAAGGTCGTGAACTGCGCCTCTAGTAAGCCAAATTCTGCCCAGAGCTGAGGGAGGGTCAGCGGACTCCTTCCCGTGGGCAAGGGGCAGGTAGTTATCTGGGGTCCCGTTGGTGGTCCCGTTGATGATCGGGGAGCAAGGGGGGGAGGAGGCGGCGGTGGGGGAGGGAGAGTAGATCTCTCAGGGACCTCGGTACCTTTTTTCGCCTTCAACTCAGCCTCCAAGCCCAGAAGGAAGAGATAAAAGGCCTCATCATCGTCCACAGGCCCCTCTAAGCCAATCACCTCATGCTGGGGACCCACACCGGCCCCTTCTAGGGTACGGGGGTCTACTCTACTATAAATTTACTATATTTATAGCCCGCCTTTTTCAGCCAAGCAGCGACTCAAGGCGGGTTACAGATTGGCACAATTCAGTGGCAGGCATTCATAAAAGTGCTATTAAAAACAATCAGCATTACAATGTAAAACATGTATAAAAACCGTTAAAACGTATAATCATCGGTGTCATCCTGTTAAACGCGTTACCCAGTAACAGTAGACAATGTGATTGGTAAATGTTTTCAGCAAGGAGACACTAATGGCATATATTTTTATTGACATTCCTATGGTTTTGTATTATTTGAATGTTTTTAGTTGTATTTTATGGTCTTGGTACCGACTGTAAACCATCCCAAGTCGCCTGCGGGCTGAGATGAATGGTATATAAATATAGCACATAAATAAATAACATCGTCTGGCCATTCCATGTTCATCATTCATAGTTTTGTGTTATCTATTGCACTGCATTTTCAAAAGCTTGCTCAAAGAGCCAGGTCTTTACTTTTTTTCAGAAAGTCAGGAGGGAGGGGGCCGATCTAATATCCCTGGGGAGGGAATTCGATCCCAGTAGGGTGGCCTTTTGCAGCTGGCAGCTGGTAATCTTGTCAGTGCCGATTGTGTTTAAGTGCAGGCCAAGGTCTTGAGGCACTGCACCCAGTGTGCCCATCACCACTGGGACCACCTTGACTGGTTTGTGCCAGAGTCTTTGCAGTTCGATCTTTAAATCCTCATATTGTGTCAGCTTTTCCAGTTGTTTCTCGTTAACCCTGCTGTCACCTGGGATTGCAACTTTGACAATCCATACTTTGTTTTTTAACACGATCGTGAGGTCAGGAGTCTTGTGCTCCAAAACTCGGTCTCTCTGAATCCGGAAGTCCCAGAGTAGCTTGACGTGTTCATTCTCTGTAACTTTTTCTGGCTTGTGATCCCACCAGTTCTTTGTCGCAGGCAGGACATTTCTCTGGATGGAAAATGGTGAGAAGTGGCGTACCCCAAGGTTCAGTTTTAGGACCGTTACTTTTTAATTTATTCATAAATGATCTGGATGTAGAAGTAAATTGTGAGGTAGCAAAGTTTGCAGATGACACTAAACTGTTCAGGGTAGTTAAAAATGAAACTGTAAAGAGCTCCAGAAAGATCTCTCGAAATTGAGTGAATGGGCAACAAAGTGGCAAATGCATTTTAACCTAAACAAGTGTAAAGTCACGCACATCGGGGCAAAGAACCCCAACTACACTTATCAACTGATGGGGTCAAAGCTTTCCGAGACAAACCAGGAAAGGGATCTCGGGGTTTTGGTGGACAGCTCAATGAAGATGTCAACCCAGTGCAGCAGCAGCGAAAAAGCAAATTCTATGCTAGGCATGATCAGGAAGGGAATCGAAAATAGGTCAGCAAATGTTGTATTGCCTCTCTACAAATCTATGGTGAGGCCACATCTGGAGTACTGTGTACAATTCTGGTCACCGCACCTCAAGAAGGATATAACGGAACTGGAAAAGGTACAAAGAAGGGCAACAAGAATGATCCAAGGGATGGAGCAGCTCCCTTACGAAATCAGGTTGCAACGCCTTGGTCTTTTCAGCCTTGAAAGACGGCGTTTAAGAGGTGACTTGATCGAAGTGTATAAAATCATGCATGGGATAGAAAAGGTGAATAGAGAAAAAATATTTTCTCTGTCACACAACACTAGGACTAGGGGGCACTCCCTGAAGCTCCAAGGTAGGAAAATTAAACCTAATAAAGGGAAATATTTCTTCACCCAGAGGGTCATTGGGTTATGGCACTCACTTCCAGAGGAGGTTGTGACAGCGGTCAGCCTGGACAGCTTCAAGGCAGGATTAGACAGATTCATGGATACCAAGGGAATCAGTAGTTACTGAAATGGACATCCAAGTGCCACCTCTGTGTCGATGGAGGCAGGCAGGATTTTCCCCGGGTACTGGTTGTGGGGTGTCGGGAGCAGGTGAGGGTTTTGCCCTCCTTTCTGCTAGAGACCCCTGTGTACAACTAGTGGGCCACTGTGTGACACAGGATGCTGGACTAGATGGGCTGAGGCCCGATTCAGCATGGCTCTTCTTATGTTCTTATGTTCTTAGGTGGTGTTTGTGGCACAGGTTCCAATGAGTCACCTGAGCAAGGGTGTTGTGCCTCTGCTTGTAGTCTGTCTGCGCGATCTTCTTGCAGCAGCTGAGGATGGGATCTATTGTTTCACCTGCTTCCTTGCAGAGTCCACACTTGGGATCTGTCGTTGACTTTTCAATTCCGGCTCTGATGGCATTGGTTCGAATGGCTTGTTCTTGGGCTGCCAGAATCAGGCCCTCCTTTGTCTCCTTTTTCAAAGTCCCATTTGTGAGCCACAGCCATGTTTTTTCTTTGTCCATTTGGCTCTCAATTTTGCCCAGGAACCGTCCGTGGAGAGAGAGCCTTCTTTGGCCAGTTTTCTCTCCTGCTCTGGATTGTGTTTTTACGGTATTCCCTCTTTGTCTTTTGCACTTGAAGCCGTTTACTACTATTGACTTCCCTCCATGTTGGTTATTGACTGCCTTTCACACAATGTGCCAGTTCTCTTCTTCTTCTACCGCTTGTTTCCCTTGCAGAAGCCCTCTCCTCTCCGCCTCCTGATTTTCTGGGCAGGTCAAGTCTGTCAACATCACTACGCGAGTGTCATGAGTAGTGGATTGTCATCAGTTCCCTTGTTTTTCTGTCCAGATCATCCAGCTCTGATTGTGTCCAGTTCACAATTCCATCATCTTTATTATTATTATTTCCAGACTTTTCATATTGGTGACACTCTTTTCCAAGTGGATCATTCAGAAACACAGCAATTCAGTTTTCCTAGGAAATCGGAGGTTAAACCAAGCCTGTCTAAGAATTAGAGCAGTGGGTTAAAGCACTGAGCTGTTGAACTTGCTGACCGAAAGGTCGCAGGTTCAAATTTGGGGAGCGGGGTGAGCTCCTGCTGTTAACCCCAGCTTCTGCCACCCAGCAGTTTGAATACATGCAAATGTGAGTAGATCAATAGGTACCATTTATACGAGAGGATAAAGGTGCTCCATTCAGTCATGCTTGCCACATGATCTTTGACGCACATGATCTGTTGTGAAAACAGCCAGTAGTCTGTTAGGAATTGTGAGAATTGAAGTCCAAAACTCAAGGAGAGGCCAAGTTGGTCTATGCCTGTTTTAAAGAATAACAATGATACTTAACTCTGTTGTAATATTTCATATATTTGTAGATTTTAAATTGTATTGAAATGTAAACGGCTTTATTTATTTATTTCACAACATTTATATGCCACCCTTCTCAACCCCAAAGGGGACTCAGAGCGGCTCACAAGCAAAATGCAAATACAACATACTATGTTATTGCACAACATCAATATTACATATCACATTGTACCATAACATACCACAATATTATTAGTAATATTACATGTAACATAAAATATACAATTATAATATATCATTATTAGTAGTATTATATTGAATTACATTACATTGTCAATATTATATGCATATACAATATTATGCCATACCATATTATACTATATTATATCATATTATTATTAGGATTAGGCCTGTGGATGGAGGTTGGGAGAGAGAGAAGCCTTGGCTGACCGGAGGGACTAGGCCTGAGGCCCAGGCGTTGCCATAGCGACACAGCTCTCCAGGCGGCAGCAGGAAAGGGGCGGGGCTAACGGCCAGTCTGGGAAGGTTCCTGCCAAGGGTCAGTTCAGAGGAGAGACTCCTCCTGGCGAGGTGGGAGCAGCACTCCGGGGTCTCCCTGGTCACTCTGGTCATCTTGGGCCTTGCCTTCTTCAGGAATACAAGGATTATTTAACCCTGAGGACACACTACGGACATGGCCACCCCAGACAAACCCAGATAAATCTTTCATCCATATCTTAAAGCCAATTTCATTTTTTATTATAGGAAGTGTCGTAAATAAAAAAAATGTTTTGGAAGTATATTCATCTTAATCCATGCTATCTTTCCTTAAAAGGAGATGTTCAATTTCGACCAGGTATCTAAATCCTTAGATATATCCTTCCACTTATCTGTATAATTATTTTTAAATAATTGTGAATTTTTGGAGGTCAGAGTTATTCCTAAATATTTTACCTGATTTGATATTTTCATTCCTGATTTCTTCTGTAGAACCTGTTTCTTTTCTTCTGATATATTTTTAACTAATATCTGTGTTTTATCTTTATTTATTTTGAATCCCGACACCCTTCCCAATTCTTCTACTTTATCTAGCCAATTTGTTATGGAGTCTATGGATTTGCAATAATCAAAACCACGTCGTCTGCAAAGGCCTTGACTTTAATTTTCTCTTTATTTTTGTCTTCCCTTTTTCCATTCAGAGCCTGTTGAGGGAATTCTTTCCATAGAAAGACGAGCCAGGAAGAGCCTCTTGGATCCAGTTTGCTTCTTCGACAAACAGTGGTTCCAACATGGAGAGACCCAACTCACCTGGACCTGAAGCAGGACTTGGGAGCAGTGCAGCATCCTGGGACCTTTCTCTCACCTTGGGACTGATGGATAGGTTACACGTACATCCTGCCCTCCTTCCAAGATGGGGCCCATGTGAGGGAGAAGCCAGGCTCTGTTCCCTCGGCCTCTTTCCCCACCTGCTCTGCCCCTCCTGCTCTCACCTCCAGATCCACTGTGAGCTCAGTTGCTACTCTACTTAAATATGTTGACTCTGATCTTTCTCCGTACTACTTCTGGAATACTCTGTGCTCTTCCAGGCCCAAACTAACTGCGTTGAAGTCATCCCTGATGTCTCTGAATTGGAGAAACCTCCACCAGACACCAGCCAGTACCTCCATCAAAAGGAGTTCAAGCAGGAAGGAGATGGGGCGGCAGCCTTGGAGGGTAAGAAGGAACCCTTTGGGGTGTTTTGCTGTTTTATGTCAATGCATAAGTTCCCCTTCAGGAGATTGTAACAAATGCACAATCCCTTTGAGCTAGAGAAGGCATACATGTAGGATCATTAGGCCTTGGGATGAGTATATAGGTAAGCATTTGGTTGCAAAAGGTGTCATTTCAGTGTGATTTGGAGTTTTCTGTATTGTTGTACTTCTACATTTGCATACTATTGGGTGGGACTGAAATATCAGCCATACGGTATGTTCCCAGGTGAAATCCAAAGCTAAGATGAGTCCTGAATCTGAGCTGGAAGCCAAACACACAACAAAGAATAACTTTAGTCCACTGAACTACCAAGCCTAGGACTAGTTTCGGTCCAACCTGTTCACAGCACTGCACGAGATGAAAAAGGGCTAAACTCCAAAACTTTACAATTCCTGGGCTGGAGAATGCCCTGTCTTCATAGAGTCATTTCCTCATGGGTTTCTTTTCAGGACTGTAATGGTCACCTCTGAGAAATGTCTGTGTGATCAGCTTTCCACCCCTTGCTCTCTCTCTCTCCCTCTCTCCCAGGGGCAGGAACGATGTTGTTGCCGAATCCACCGTCGCTCCTTCCTCTTTGTGAGGGAGTGGAAGTGAACCAGGTAAGCAGAAGGATTCCTGGGAGAGGAGGGCTGGAGCTGCCTGGGGGCCATTGGTTGCAAGCTCAGTCATCAAACATCCTTTGAAACAGAAAAGATTGAACCAACATCCATGTCAATCATTTCAAAGGATTCTTGTAATTATTTCTCTTGATTTCCCTGATTTCCCTTCTTTTCCCACCAGGGCCCAATCGCCTTTGAGGACGTGGATGTCCATTTCTCTTTGGAGGAGTGGGCTCTCCTGGATCCGGGTCAGAAAGCCTTGCACGAGCAGGTCATGGAGGAGATTCGTGGGATGGTGGACTCTCTTGGTAAGGCTCCCTCACTGGGGGGGATTTCTTGTTCAGCCTTGGTGAGCCACAAAAGACTCCACACAGGAGAGAAGCCATACCAATGCCAGGAGTGTGGGAAATGTTTTGCTGGCAGTTCAGCCTTGGTGAGGCACAAAAGACTCCACACAGGAGAGAAGCCATACCAATGCCAGGAGTGTGGGAAACGTTTTGCTGGCAGTTCAGCCTTGCTGAGGCACAAAAGACTCCACACAGGAGAGAAGCCACACCAATGCCAGGAGTGTGGGAAATGTTTTGCTGACAGTTCAGCCTTGGTGAGCCACAAAAGACTCCACACAGGAGAGAAGCCATACCAATGCCAGGAGTGTGGGAAATGTTTTGCTGTGAGTTCCAACTTGGTGACCCACAAAAGACTCCACACAGGAGAGAAGCCATACCAATGCCAGGAGTGTGGGAAATGTTTTGCTGACAGTTCAGCCTTGGTGAGGCACAAAAGACTCCACACAGGAGAGAAGCCATACCAATGCCAGGAGTGTGGGAAACGTTTTGCTCGCAGTTCACATTTGGTGAGGCACAAAAGACTCCACACAGGAGAGAAGCCATACCAATGCCAGGAGTGTGGGAAATGTTTTGCTGACAGTTCAGCCTTGGTGAGCCACAAAAGACTCCACACAGGAGAGAAGCCATACCAATGCCAGGAGTGTGGGAAATGTTTTGCTGACAGTTCAGCCTTGGTGAGCCACAAAAGACTCCACACAGGAGAGAAGCCATACCAATGCCAGGAGTGTGGGAAATGTTTTGCTCGCAGTTCAAACTTGGTGACGCACAAAAGACTCCACACAGGAGAGAAGCCATACCAATGCCAGGAGTGTGGGAAATGTTTTGCTCGCAGTTCAAACTTGGTGAGGCACAAAAGACTCCACACAGGAGAGAAGCCATACCAATGCCAGGAGTGTGGGAAATGTTTTGCTGACAGTTCAGCCTTGGTGAGGCACAAAAGACTCCACACAGGAGAGAAGCCATACCAATGCCAGGAGTGTGGGAAATGTTTTGCTCACAGTTCACATTTGGTGAGGCACAAAAGACTCCACACAGGAGAGAAGCCACACCAATGCCAGGAGTGTGGGAAATGGTTTGCTCAGAGTTCAAACTTGGTGAGGCACAAAAGACTCCACACAGGAGAGAAGCCATAGTAATGCCAGGCGTGTGGAAAATGTTTTTATCGGGGTTCATACTTTTTGAACCATCAGAGGGAACGTACAGGAGAGAAGAGCTGGGACAAAACTAATAAAATGTGTTGCAACAGGGAAATGGCAGGTTCTGGACATTCTGGTGCAGGAGACTAAACATTCAACGTTTCCCGATGAACACGTGTGGTTCCCTGGGCTTTAAGTTGGGTTTGGCTTGACAGCTTTCTTTGTGGTTTTCAACTCTTGTTCGGTTTTGGGGTTTTTTTGTTCTTGTTTGTCTAGGGACGGTTTTGGATAATCCTTTTGCTTCTCTGGACACTGTTTGTATTGAAGGAACTGTTAATGGAAAACTAAAAGTTTTTCAGGTTTTTCAGGTTTTGACTGGAACCTGTAATCCAAGCACTGAACTACTTCTGAAACCATATCGCTTTGTACAAGTATTACTGAAACCATTAAGATTTTGTGCCTGTTCAGAATAAATAAACAAACATCTTTCTTTGTTCATACGTAACAAAAGTCTCTGAATGCCTCTCATACAAACTACACATCTAAGGAGGGAGCTTGTGGAAGGGTTTTATATTTGGTGGCAGCGTGTGTTAAATTTTTAGAAGAAAATAAAGGGCACAGAATCCTCTACAGTCGAGGGACACAAAGTGGGATATTCTTCACTGCTCTCGCTCTTCTCTTTTTTATTGAGTTTTCCACTTTTTTTTTGACACAACAGTACATGTAAATTTACAATACAGTGATACAAGAGGAAAGGGGATAGGGGGGGGGTATATAGGGTCAATGTTGACTTCCGTTCTAGTTCCATACTTATTCAGTTGCATATTTATATTTCTTTTTCTTTCACATAGGGCATCCTAAAGTGCTCTTATTTGTATAATTAGTATTATGCTTGACAGAGTAGTTTCAGTCTGTTTTTATTAACTTTATATATTCCTTAATCATAGTCCAGTCTGTCATAATGTTCCCCTTGCCGTTATTTTGGCGAAGCCAGTATGTTAGTTCATCCATTCCCTTGATTTCCAGTACTTTCTCCAGCCATTGTTCTTTATCTGGGAGTAAGTTTTGTTTCCACAATTTTGCGAAGACTATCCGTGCTGCCGTGGTCAGATACACAAAAAGTTTTTGTTGGTTTTCATTTTCAAATACATTGTCACCTATTAATCCTAACAGATATATTTCTGGGGTCTTAGGAAAGTCTGTTTTTAACATTTGTTTACATTCATGGTGTATCATTGTCCAGTATTCTTTTGTCTTAGGGCATGACCACCACATATGGTAAAAGGTCCCTTCTTGAATTCTGCATTTCCAGCATTTATTGTCCATATTTTTGTACATTACATTTAATTTTTGCGGTGTAATATTCCATCGGTGGATCATTTTTAGCCAATTTTCTTTTAAATCAGTAGCGTAGGTGATTTTGAGGTTTTTCTTCCATAATGTTTCCCATTCTCTCAGTTGTATTGGTCTCCCTATATTTTGAGCCCATTTTACCATTGTTTGTTTAATTATTTCTTCCTCTGTTGTCCAGGCAAGAAGCATAGAGTATATCTTTGATGTTGTTTTCTTTTCTGCTTTCAGAACTTTTTCCCAGATTCCATCACTTTCACTAAATCCTATAATCTTGTCTTTGTTAAACCATTCTCTCAGTTGAAAGTAATGGAGCCACCGAACATTAACAAAATTTTTAGATATTTCTTCCTGTGACTTCAAAAGGTATTCGCCATTCTGTTTCCTTAAAATATCTCTGTACTTGGGCCATTCCGTCCATCCTAATAATCTACGTTGATCCGCTTCCAATGGAGAGAGCCATAATGGTGTTTTAGTATGTATACGATTCTTATACTTATTCCAAATTTTCATTAATGAAGAACGGATAAAGTGGTTTCCAATTTTTTTTTCCTTAGTTGTGCCACCGTACCATAGGTACGAATGCCACCCTTTCCTTAGATCAAATCCTTCTATTGTTAAGACTTTATTATTAGACAATAGCATCCAGTCTTTAGTCCATGTCAGGGCACAGGATTCATAGTATGTTTTGAGGTCTGGAAGGCCAAAGCCACCATTTTCTTTTGACATTATCATTATGTTATATTTTATTCTTGGTTTTTTTCCCTTCCAGATAAATCTCATTATATCTTTATTCCACTTCTTGAATGTCTCCATATTTCTAATTATTGGAAGATTTTGGAACAGGTACAACATTTTTGGTAGTAGATTCATTTTCACCGCTGCAATTCTCCCTAATAGCGATAAGTTCAATTTCTCCCACTGTGACAGGTCTTTCTTCATTTTCTCCCATTGTATTAGGTAATTATTTTTTAGCAGATGTAGATTTCTCGAGGTTAGCCAGATCCCTAAGTATTTGATTTTAGGGACTACCTCTATTCCTGTCATCTTTTGTATATCGTCTTGCTTCTGTTTGGACATGTTTTTTGTTAATATTTTTGTCTTATTTTTATTTAATTTGAACCCAGCTACCTCACCAAATTCTTCGAAGGTCATTAGCCACTTCTCAATATTGGTTATTGGGTTTTCAATTATACAGATCACATCATCTGCAAATGCTCTGATTTTATATGTATGTCTATCGACCTTCAATCCATTCAATTCTCTATTTCTTCTTATTTTCATTAATAATGTTTCCAGTGCAAAGATGAAGATTAAAGGTGACAGTGGGCAGCCCTGACGGGCACCCTTTTCGATCTTCAATTCTTCTGTGGCAAAGCCGTTTATCCATATCCTTGCTTTTTGTTCCTTATAGATTGCCTCAATAGCGTTCTGAAATTGAAAGCCAATATCAATTTCCCTAAATAATATTTTAAAGAAGTTCCAATTCAAATTATCAAATGCTTTTTCAGCATCTATTGAGAGTAAAGCTAGGTCTTTTTGGTGGTTAGTTTCATAATATTCTACTACATTCAAGATAGTCCTTACATTGTCTTTAATATTCCTATTAGGTAGGAACCCCGTTTGGTCTTCCTCAATCCAATCTGCTAAAAAGCCTTTCAATCGATTTGCCATTATAGTGGAGAAGATCTTATAATCTGTGTTCAGTAAGGAGATTGGCCGGTAATTTCTTATATCCTCTGGATCTGAGCCTTCTTTATGAATCATTACAATATCTGCCCCTTTCCAGGAGTCAGGTATTATTTTTCCAGTTAGTGCCCTATTCATAATCTCCCTTAATATTGGTATTAATTCTTCTTGCATCGTTTTGTAGAGACACGCCGTGAAGCCGTCGGGACCGGGTGCTTTGTCATTTTTTAAGGACTTAATTACTTTCTTTATTTCCTCTGTTGTTATCTCTTTATTTAGATCTGATCTTTGATCTTCCGTTATCTTATCCAGTTTCAAAATGTTCAGATATTGATTGATCTTGTCTTCTGTTACCGGAGTTTTGGAGTACAATTGGCTGTAGAAATTCTTAAATTCTTGTCTTATCTGACCTTCTTCTATAAGAACATTTCCCTGTTTTTTAATTCTTATAATCTGTTGGGATTGTTTCTTTTTTCGGATTCGTCTTGATAGCCATCTTCCAACTTTATTAGCATTTTCGAATGAATATTGTTTTACAATTTTTAATTGTTTAGCCAATTGTTCTGTCTCTAGGTTTTGTTTTTCTCTTCTCAGTCTCTCTAATTTCTTAGGAATTTTCTTATTCCCTGGATTATTTTTAAGTTGATCCTCCAATAGTTTTAATTCTTTATTAATGTAGTCGAACTGCTGTTTTCTTACTTTATTCCTCATTGCGTTCTGCTGGATAAGGTGGCCACGCATCACCGCTTTATATGCATCCCAAACTACTTGGATTTTGGTGTCTTCATGTACATTTAATTCAAAATATTCGACAGTCTTTTCCTTATTCTTTTTTATATCATCCGGTGTTTTCAGAAGATTTTCATTTACTCTCCATTTCCTTGTTCCTCTCCTTTGATTCATTGTCATCGTTATGGCTCCGTGATCAGAGATATCTCTAGGGTGTATCCTGGTATCTTGTACCTTAGTCGTCAACGATTTAGTCATCCAGATCATATCGATTCTTGACCAGCTACTGTGTCGGTTAGAATAGAATGTATAATCTTTAACTGTGGGATTATGTATTCTCCAGACATCCTCAAGATCGTATTCATTCTTAAATTTAAGAAAATTGTCTGGTAAAGTTGAGGTGTCTTTTTTATTTGTCTTTTTTGTCTTTCTGGATTTGTCCAAAGTCTTATCTAATACCCCATTGAAGTCACCTAGGATTATCATATGATCTACCACTTCATTTGACAGCTTTTGTTTAAGAGTGGCTATAAATTTTTTCTTGGAGGCATTTGGAGCATATATATTACAAATCACAATTGACTCTATCCCTATCATTATTTTGGCTGCTACCATTCTGCCTTCGTCATCTCTAAACAGGAATTCTGATTTTAGTTTGTCTTCTATATACAGGACTACTCCTTTTTTCTTGTCTGGTGCCGAGGAATAATAAGTTTGTCCAAAGTTCTTCTGGGTTAAATGGGACACATGTTTTTGTTTAATATGCGTTTCTTGGAGTGCAATAATATTGTAATTTCCAGTCTTAATTTGGTTAAATATACGTTTACGTTTATTTGGCGAGTTTAAGCCATTCACATTGTTTGAGTAACATTTCAGTTGTTGCGTTAAACTAGACATTTAGGTCTCTATTAAATACATCATCATCTAGTTCTAGCTCTTCTTCATCTCTTTCCTCTCCCTCTTCTTCTTCTATGTCTGGTGGGTCAGCTGCGGCTGCGCCCGCGGGGGCGGTACTTTGTGACTCAGGAGTATTCTCACGTTTCCTTTTGGGTTTTTTCTCTTTCTCCAGAGAGCTCAATGGTGTCCTTATTTTCCTTTCTTTCTCGAGTCTTCGGTAGAAATCCTTCGCCTTGTCCTCTGATGTGAGCCATATTTTTTCATCTTTGTAGGTAACCATAATCCCTTCGACCCTCTCCCACCTGAAGCGTATATTTAGTTGTTTTAATTCGTTTGTTAGGAAGAAATACTTCCTTCTCCTGGTTAATACTGCTGCAGGAAATTCCCGGAGGATCGTTACTTTCATGTCTTTAAAGTGGAGGGGTTTTAGGTTACTCTTTCTCCAGGTGTCTTCTCTCACTCTTTTCCGAATAAAATTCACTATCACATCTCGTGGGACTTTATTTTTTCTTGAATAATTCGTTTGAATCCGGTAGACTTTGTCAATCTCTCTCTCCGTCTCTCTTTCGGGCATATTCACAGCTCTTAGGGTTCTGCCGTTGCAGTAAATATCTGATTTCAGACAGAACCCTTTGAGAAGTTCTGCCTAAGATTTGGTAGAGTCCCCCTTCTTGTCCTTTAAATCCCTAAGGTGGGGTCCTGTTTTTGGAGCAACAGAAAGCCGGCTCTTTGTGACAATCCTTCGGAGGGTTAAATACGATTCTTATGCCATGTTTTAAAAAAACATACCACATACACTTGAGTTTATGCCGAGTGTCTCAGCCCTTTTTTAGGGTGATAGAATTCCGCTCGGCTTATGCTCAGGTGAGGGTCCTGGCGGGAAGGTGTAGGGCTGAAAAAAGTCCTCCTTTAATCCCCATGCCTTTCTACCAGGACCCTCACCTCTTGCCACACGCCAGGTGCCTTTCCAGGCAATTACCAACTCTGCTGCTCCTTTGATATGTATTTCCCATCTCACTGCCACGTAGTATAAAAGCTGCCTTGGAAAAGTTACCGTGCCTGTGGCAAAAGGAGAAAGGGAGGCATGCATGCATGCGACAGTAACAGGGAGGGAGACGCACACCTCCTTCCCCTCCTATCGACGTGCATGCACCCTCCAGCAGGGTTGCTGTGCAGAGAACAGAGGGTGCGTGCACGGCAAGAGGAAGAGAAAGGGAGGCGCGTGCGCAACCTCTTTTTGTGTGTCCCACGCTTCTTATCTTGCCATGCATGCACCCTCTCTGCTGGATTACTGTGCAGAGAGCAGAGAGATTTACGTGCACGGCGAGAGGAAAAGAAACGGGAATACGAGTGGGGAGGCAGGCATGCAAAGAGTTCCACTGCTGAACAGCTCTCTCTCACACACACACTGTGTGGAAGTTCTTCCTCGTGTTCAGGTGGAATTTCCTTTCCTGTCGTTTGAAGCCATTGTTAAGCGTCCTAGTCTCCAGGGCAGCAGGAAACAAGCTTGCTCCCTCCTCCCTAGGACTTCCCCTCAGATATTATTTATACGTGGCCCTCATCATTGTCTCCTCTCGGCCTTCACTTCTGCAGGCTAAACATGCCCAGCTCTTGAAGCTGCGTCTCACAGGGCTTGTTCTCCAGACCCTTGATTGTTTTAGTCACTGGTTCCCTTGATTCTGATCCAGATGCTTTCAAGCTGGTTTCCCGGATTGCATTCTTGCATCTCTTCTGTGGCGTAACTGTTTTTGGCATATAGAAAGAGAATAGTTATGAAATGTTATGTTTCCAGGCAAACTGAACATGACTTTGAGGGCAATGAGGCAATGCACCTGTTTTATGAATGTTAAACAAAGCCTTTTTGTTGTAT
The DNA here is from genome assembly GCA_030556195.1 of Anolis apletophallus. Lineage (NCBI taxonomy): Eukaryota > Metazoa > Chordata > Lepidosauria > Squamata > Anolidae > Anolis > Anolis apletophallus. The sequence goes on along the minus strand of JARBWK010000357.1, from coordinate 19,640 downwards.
AGCAGTTGCTGTGTGATCAAGAATACTACTTTGTGAGCAAACTTTGTGATATTAAATAAATAATGGCACCAGACACAACTTCAGATTGAAAACTTCACTGTATTTAATTCACCATGGAAATGAATAAGGGAGATATTTTTAAAAAAAGAAGAAACTTTATCAAAGTCAGAAAATATTAATTGTGAAGTGCTTGTTCATCAGCTACATTTTTGACTTAGACAATTCAACATCAAGCGTTGCTCATAAAAGGTGGAAATCTGTCTCCTGAGAGTATGCGAAACTACAATACGTAATAGATTGCATTTCAATGAGACAAGGATGGACGGATGAACAGACAATATCCCTCTTACGGACAAAGAGTGGGCAACTGAAATGTGATCTCTGTTTGTAGACAAGTGAAGATCCTTTTGTTTCCTCAGGCCTTTGGGGCGGGGGATTGGACAGGAAAAAAGACCTTCCATGTTCTGTGTTTTCTATATTTGCTGTTCTTCCTTCCAATGGTCTGCTTTTTATTTTAGTCTAGTTATATTTTAACCTTTTGCATAATGTAAAAAAATGCTGTATCTATTTTATCTCCTGTAAACCTGGAGTCCCTGACTCGGAGAAAGCATTAATGATTACGGTAGAGGTAAAGGTTTCCCCCTGAAATTAAGTCCAGTCGTGTCCGACTCTGATGGTTGGTGCTCATCTTAGTTTCTAAGCCAAAGGGCTGGCATTGTCCATAGACACCTCCAAGGTCATGACTGCATGGAGCACCCTTACCTTTCCGCTGGAGTGCTACCTATTGATGAATTGAGGCATCAGTAGGTTAAATGCTTTTGAATATTTACATAAAACTATAATTCAAGATAAGACTGTCCAACTCTGATTACATCATGTGGAGGCGGAAAGATTGTGGCTTTTCTGAAGCTTGCAACTCTGGGTCAGGGAAGCCACACTCTTTCCTCTCCATAAGCTAAAGTGCATAAAAGGGGCCATTTTTAGTATTTTAGGAAAGGAGTTCCAGAAATCCCCCCCCCCCCCCCCCCATCTCGTCCCCACCAGCCTCGCTTGGAACCGGGGTGGGAACGAGAGGAGGGCCTCCTCCGCAGACTGCAGCGCTCGGGCTGGTTTGTTTACAGAGATGTGGTTTCTCAACAGTGTGAGCTTGAACCGTCTAGGGCTTTATAGGTAACGACCAGCACTTTGCATTTAGCCCAGAAGCTGCCGTAACATGGAGAGGTTCTCTCCCTTCACGGTGGTCCATTAATTAACCTGGCTGGCGACCTCTGAACCAATTGAAGCTTCCAAACTATCTTCAAAGGCAGCCCCACGTAGAGAGCATTGCAGTAGTCCAAGCAAGATGTAACTGGACTCATGAATCAGTCGAGATGGACGCTTTAACTGAATGGATGAAGTATAGAACAGCATTTAAGGGAAATAGAGTCAAGAGGTAAAAATCAGAGAGGTTTGTAGACTCGCGTTTGTTGTTCGTTCGTTTAGTTCTTACTCCGTGTGTCCTTGTTCGCTTTATGTTTGTTAAGTAGTACTTTGAAAAATGTACCAAAATTATAATTTGTGTAAAACGATCAAATATCAAAATCGTAATTTGTATCAACATGCTTGGTTTTGTTTTTCTTTTGTGTCTTTGAACAAATGTTGTCTTTTTAAAAAGTGTCGTACATCAGCTTAAGAAAGCCCGTGTGATTCTAGGCTGTCCCAATGGGAGCGTGGGTTTTAGTGGACTCTCTTCTCGACTTGGGTCCGACCTCCCCTGGAATCACCCTGCGTGCAGTTCCGGGCAGCAACATCCAAGCAAGATTTTAAGATGCTAGACGAGACCTGGGCATCTTATGGCCCACGGGCTGGATGCGGCCCATCGGCCGATTCTGTCCGGCCCGCGTAAGGGCCCCGGCAGGCAGGCAGGCAAAGCAGAGCAGCCAACGGAGGGGAAGAAGTTCCCTTCCGCCTCGCGCGCTCCCCCCTCCCTTCTCCTTCGGCAGCCAGCCGGGCCTGCAGTACGGCTTCGCGCTGCTGACTCTCCGGCACTTCCTGGAGCAGCAGCAGGAGTGAAGGCGAGCCGCGGAGGGCGTAGCCTGCGGAGGAAGGAGGAAGACCTGAGCCTTGGCCAGGATGATTACGGTGTCTCCGGCAGCCAAGCCCTCCTGGAGGGAGAGAGGGAGGGAGGAAGGTGGCTGCGGCCTTGCGGGAGGGGAGCTCGGAGCCAAGGAGGCTCCCTTACCAGGCCTTCGGTCGGGCGTCCCGCTGGTTGGGGTGACCAGCTCCCTCTCTAGAGCCAAGCGGCCCAGGCACGCGTGAAGGCCTTGCCAGACACTTGTGGACTACCTCTCCCAGCTGCCCTCAGGGGCGTTGCTCACTGCGCAGCCGCGTTCCTGCTCAGCTGCGTCATCCCCCACTTAAGCCCCCGCTTCCTTTCTCCCATTGGCTCGCTGTTGAGGACAGGCGGGCCGGCATTCAATGCGAGGGCAGGCGGCGCGTATCCTGAGCGCTCATTGGCCGAGGAGCGCCTGCCTGAGCCTCCGCCTCTCAAGCCTGTCTGTGGCTGAGGGAAAGGGAGAGGCGGCTACCGGTTGGCCAGCCCGGCGAAGGGGAAGAGGGTTCCCGCCGAGCCCACCCGAAGCCCTGGCCTGGATGGCTCCCTCCCTCCTTTTCCTCCCTCCCTCCCTTTGGGAAGACGCCCACAAGGCCCGCTTGGAGAACTCCTCTGGAGGAGAACAAGCCCTATGAGGAGTGGCTAAAAGAGCCGGGCATGCTTAGCCTCCAGGAGAGAAGGTGGAGAGGAGGCAGGATGAGGGCCAGGGATCAATAAATCTGTGAGGGGAATATGTCACAAGGAGGAGGAGGAGGGAGGAGGCTTCCTTTCTGCTGCCCTTGAGACCAGGACACGATGGAGCCATGGCTTCCAACGACAAGAAAGGAGATTCCGTCTGAACATGAGGAAGAACTTCCTGACTGTGAGAGCCGTTCAGCAGTGGAACTCTCTGCCCCAGAGGGAGTGTGGTGGAGGTTCCTTTTTGGGGGGCTTTTAAACAGGGGCTGGATGGCCATCTGTCGGGGGTGCTTCGCATCTCCACCTCTGACATTCAACCTGACTTTGGTGCACTTGTTAAAGACCAACAGAGACACAAACGATACAGATGTTCACATTTTGTTAACCTTTGTTTGGTAAAATGTTAGTGAATCAATGTCATTTTTCCTATGACAGCCTCTCTTTTTCATGGCTCGTAACATGTACTCTTGTCAGTCTTATTAATATATCAAAAACGCAATGTAGTGCCTTTTTTCTTATTATTACTAGCTTGGGGACCCGGCGGTGCCCGGGTTATTTGAGGAAGGCATTGTGTGCCATAGTTCGTCATTGGTGTGGGCCACAGTGCTCTAAGGAAGTGAATTAAAGTACTGCAAGTCCCATCGTCCATGGTCCATCCTCCCTCAAACTGCACCAGGATGTAGGGTGCATCTTGGGGGGTCTGTGTGCCAAGTTTGGTCTTGTTCTGCCATTGTTGGGGGCCTAGCCAGGAAAACCAAGTTGAGGAAGCCTCACAATATCCCATGAACCGAGGCCTAGTCAGGAAAATCAAGTTAAGGAAGCCTTGTTGTCAATTTTGGGCCTGGTCTGTGATGTATAGGGGCTGCAGTGTTGTTTGGGAAGTGAATGAGGTGAAGGTACTGCAAATCCCATCATTCGTGGCCCATCCTGCCCTAAACCACACCAGGTTATTTATTATTATTATTATTTATTTATTTCGATTTGATAAACCGCCCTTCCCGAGGTTGTGTAGTGGGCCTATGGACCCCTGTTTGCCATGTTTGGTCCTGATCCGTCATTGCTGTGGGCCGCAGTGGCTGACTGCCTGAGGCCTTTTGCTTTCCCCCTGAGTCACCTTAGAAGTGTACTGGGTGAAGGTACTGAACATTCCATTTCCAACAGAAAAAACTGCCAACCGGCTAACTCCAACTCCAGCCATGTCTGCCTGCCTCAGGCCCTTCCCTTCCCTCTCTGTGCTGTGTTGGAATGTTGGGAGGCTGGCCAGTCACAGCCATTTATGCAAATGATCCCACAGTTGCAGCCAATCGAAACGCTGGCACATATTCGCTCGGTCGCACCACCCACCCACCTACCGCCCGCAAACACTGACTTTTATTGTATGTAATAGATTATTAGAGAAACTCCATTGATCTTATGTAGAATGCAGTTCAGCCTTGAGGTGGGGCCCTCCATCATATTTTGGGCTCTCGTGTGGCCCCTTGGGAAAAATAATGGCCCACCCCTGTGCTAGACTGTCTCCAGAGAAGGGCGCTAGGGAATGGCCGAGGGAGCCTGGGATGTTTAGTTTGGAGGAGAAAAAGGCCGAGGGGACAGGAGAGCCAGTATTTGGAAGGAGGTCCCATTGAGAAGATAAGGGCCAGTTTTCCTGCTGCTCTGGAGCCTGAGATATAAAGCAGCGGATTTCCCCTGAAATTAAGTCCAGTCGTGTCCGACTCTGATGGTTGGCGCTCATCTTCGTTTCTAAGCCGAAGAGCCGGCGTTGTCCATAGACACCTCCAAGGTCATGTGGCCGGCATGACTGCATGGAGCACCCTTACCTTTCTGCTGGAGTGCTACCTATTGATCTACTCATATTTGCACGATTTCCCTGCTGCTCTGGAGCCTGAGATATAAAGCAGCGGATTCCCCTTGCAGGAGAGAAGCTCCCACCTGAACATGAGGAAGCATTCCCTGGTGGGAAGGGCTGTGGAGCCCTGGAAGCAGCCTTGTCCCTCCCCAGGAGCCCCCTCCCCAAGCCCTGGCCTCCCTCCTCCCGGGGACTCCGTGTCCCAGAATCCCTGGCCTTGGGCCGAGGCAGCCGAGGCTCCTGGGTGTTGGAGTCCAGGAAATCCTGGAGGGAGGGAGCCTGGGAATGATCCCTGCTCCAGAGAGTGGAGGGAATGCCTCTCTGGGACTACAACTCCCATCAACCCCAAGTCCTGGCAGGAGGGTTGGAGGAGCCTGGGAGTTGTAGTTTGAGGCAAATGGGTCTCCCCAGTCCTTGCAATGAAGGGCTTTCTTCCTCACGGGGTGGCATGTGCTTGTGTGCATCCATGCAGGCACGGATTGAGAAGGAAACCAGGGAAATGTGCATTGATGACCTGACACCGCTTCAAGGAGGCAGCCCCAAGGAGCCTTCCATCTCTCCCTCTCCAGCCGCGGTCCTGTCCCTTTAAGGCCAAGCCCCGCCTCCCTTGGGCCGCCTGCCAGGAGGAAGCAGAGCGAGTGGGGGAGGCCTCCGCTTCCCAGAGAGGCAGGAGGAAGTGCTGGCTGGGGGAGCATACAGCGACGCTCTTCCCTCTGAGCTCACTTCCGGAGGAGGGGCGCCAACCTCTGGGTGCTGCGGCCTAGTTGTCCCCCTGCCTCCCTCCCTCTCTCTCTCTGGCGGGTCCCTGGAGGAAGGAAGAGCTTTCTGCGCGCCCTCTCCCTCTCTCTCTCTGGAAGCCGGAGGTGAGCTCCCTCCCTTCCTTCCCCCGCAGGCCTCCCTCTCCTCGAGGCCTCCTCCTCCTCCTTCTGGGGGACCCAGGCCAGGGCTTCTCCTCCTCCTCCTCCTTCCCTCAGCCGGACCCCCAGGCTCCCTCCCTCTCCCTGGCCAGGCCAGCTCCCAGCCAGGGCCTCTCCCTCCCCGCCTCTCCTCCCTCAGGCCCTTCCACGGCACCCAGGCACTTGGGGCCAGGAGGGTGGAGCTCCCGCCTGGCGCTGGGCCTGGCCTTGGGTGTGTCTCCAGGCGCCTTGGGTAGAGGTAGTAGGCCTTCCTGCCTGTGTTTCCAGGAGGGTTTGGGGGGAATGAGGGGTGCCTGGCAAGGGGGCCCCCTGCCCTGAGGAGGAGGAGGGGTGGTGGGCAAGAAGGAAACACCATTGCCTTGCTGTGGGTTTGTGTCCTGGGCTGCCAGGCCCTGTCCCAGAAGCAGCACTCTCTCCTGGCCTTTCGCCCCCACCTGTGGCTAAAGGCCTCCTCAGGGGTGGTTGTGAGGCCTCTTGGAAACTAGGCCCGTGGGGTGGATGTGCCTCTGGGAGGATGATGTCCCGGGTGGGAGGGAGAGAGAGAGAGAGAAAGACCTCTTCTCTGTTGGAGGGAGGGGGGACTGTTTCCACCTGAATGTCGTCACCTGAACAAAAACCCATAGGAATATTTCATGTTATTTATTTATTTCTCTCTCGGCATTACTTCTTTGCGAACGAAGGTTCTTAGGAAGGACTCATCCCACGCTTTTTACAAGCCCGTTGATGACTAAAAAGGCCAATCTGAGATAGGCAAGTCCGGTTGCAGAAAGCACAGCAGAAAGTCTCCTTGGGTGATGTTGTTTCCAAGTTGCGGTTCTTTCTGCGTTGTCGTTTCTCTTCGAGACCCGTTCGGCGTGTCTTCTCGAAAGAGGCCGCAGCATTGTGGATAGTGCGCCTCCATGCCTCCCGATGTGAGGCCAGGGTGGACCATTGTTGGTGATCAATCTGGCCGAGCCTGAGATGTTGTTTCAGGGAGTCCTTGTGTCTCTTTTTGGGGGCGCAGTATTTATATTCCGCCCTTCTCCTCACCCCTCTGCAGGGGACTCAGGGCGGCAAGAGGATCTCGCGTGCCTCGCGAGTGTAGGCTCTTTGAAATGGCTAGTGGCCCTGATTTCCAGCTCCAGTCGTGGCCCTGACTTGATGGCCAGTCTTCCAAGACAGTGAAGAGTGGCCCTGGCGAGGGCAAGGTTTGAACAGAACGAGCCAATGGTTAGATACGGTAGATACCGTTCCACCCCTTACACAGAGCGAACACGTGCCCGTGGGGCCCAGGAGGTGGAAGACTTAAATCCTATCCTCCATCAATGTGCAATATATGTGCAGCTTACTTGTCTGAACGCATCAGCCCCTACGTCCCACCTCGTAATTTAAGATCATCCGGGGAGGCCCTGCTCTCTCTCCCGCCTGCTTCTCAAATGCGGTTGGTGGGGACGAGAGATAGGGCCTTCTCGGTGGTGGCTCCCCGTCTGTGGAACGCACTCCCAAGTGACATACGAGCAACCCCATCCCTCCTGGCATTCAGGACAAAAAGTGACATCCTGGCTATGGGACCAGGCGTTTGCAAATTAGCACGTTGCAGCACTTTTGGATTGGATGGTAATGGCAAGCTGGTGGACATGGCCCAGATGCTTTTAGTATGGACGGAATATTGTTTTTAACTATGTGAATGTATTTGATGTATTTTAATGCTAACTGTATTTTAATGTATTTTAATTCTGACTGTTTTTGGTTTTCTATTATATGTATACTGTGTTTTTGGCAACGAATTGTTGCCGTTGTTAGGCCGCTCTCGGGGGTTGAGAAGAGCGGGGTAGAAATGGTGGAAATATATATATATATATATATATATATATATATGAAAAAGAAAGGAAATCCCTTCTTGAAGTCTATTTACTCAACACAGCTCACTGGTCTCCGACTAATAGAACCATATTGAGCCTTCAGGAAAGGGTGGTATATAAATTGAAATAATAAATAAATAAATATTCCTCCTCTCTAATCCCAATCACTTAGTAATTTCAAAAGCAGCAACGTTCTTTTATAAAGCCAGTAAAAGTAGGCAACGGTTTATTGCATCCATTGGGATTGATTGTAGAGGGGACGAGGATACATGAGGATCACATAGAAGGTTATACACGCAAGGATATTTGACCAAGAGAATCAGTAAGGGAGAGGTGATAGGAGGATATTTGCTACTCCACCATGGAACGGCTGTTTAATGTACTGCTGCACATTATGGAACCATTCTTTAATGCTTGATATATGTACCTTTTCTACATGGTTTGTTCTATTTGATATGGCTTTGCGGCTAATGCAATGAAATTTGATTGATTTGATTTGATGACACAGGGCAGATTGCAATGTACACATACCTGGCAAACATTCAATGCCATAGACACACAACACATATAGACAGACTGTCAGAGGCTATTTAACATTCCACCTTCTGCCCAGCAGGGGAGCTGTCGCTTCACCGTCCATCTGCGACACTGATGAAGTACTTTCCGCATTCCCCGCATGCTTTTGCTGGAGATTTTTTATGGCCTCGTAAATTTTGTTAAATTAGCCTCCCCACACATAGGTGGTACCTAAATTTCCTACTTGACAGATGCAACTGTCTTTCGGGTTGCAAAGGTCAACAACAAGCTACACAATTGGCCAGAAGCTCACTCCAACCCGGGCTGGCTTCAAACTCATGACCTTTCGGTCAGTAGTGATCTTTAATGCAGCTGCGCCACAGTCCCAGTAACATCTGTGAGCAGTCAGGTATATCTGGGGGCACTCTCTTTTCTCTCCTTGGGGGGCACTTTCCTCAGCGCCAGCCAAAGGGAGCCACGCTCTGCAGTGAGAGGATGAGGAAGAGGGCCTTCTTCTCTTCTGCCGTCTCCCCCATGATGGGATGCCCTCCCCTCCAAAGCCCACCTCGTGCAGATCTTGATGTGATTCCAGTCTCCCAAGTATTTCAGGTTGCTGTCACTTTTAAATCATTCAACGCCTGATTCGCTCAATTGTTGAATATGTTCTTAGGTGGGGTATTGATTTTGTTTAATAATAGTAATTCTTAACCCCTTTGGTACTAATGTTGGAGAGTGGTCCCTGGTCAAAAACAAGGGTTGGGAATCAATGCACAAGGCCAGGGGTTCCCAAGCTGCTTTTGACCAGGGACCACTCTCCAACATTAGCACCAAAAGGGTTACGAATCACTTCTGGGTTAACATTAGATTGGGTTTGGTTATTGGGGTTCTGATTTAGGAAATTGCATTGGACAGACCACATCAGCTCTAGTTTCTGATACAGAACATAATCCCACCCAGTAGTCGCCATCTGCTCACCCTCAGAAAACCATATTTAATGATCTAGATCTGATGTGGTCCATCCAAGGGGGCGGGGATGGTCAGCGACAGGGAACAATTGAAGAAGCAGAAATAAATTATACTAATAAATCAAGAGGAAGGAGGCTCACAAGCCAGATTTTGTCTTCACAGCCCACAGGTTAAGAACTATATATTTCAAAAGAGTGGGAACCGCTGCACTAGGCAGACGGCACAAGTGATTATAAATGGAAAACTAACCAAGCCAAGTGGAATTCAAATCGGGACTCGGCAGGGATGCCCACTCTCACCTCTTCTCTTTATATGAGTTCTTAAAGTATCGCTAAGGGACATAAGAGGAGAGGAAAAGATTTCTAGAAAATATAACTGTAATATTTATTTATTTACTATATTTATAGCCCGCCTTTCTCAGCCATATGGCGACTCAAGGCGGGTTACAGATTGGCACAATTCAGTGCCAGGCATTCCTAAAAGGGCCATTAAAAACAATCAGCATTACAATATAAAACATATATTAAAACCATTAAAACGTATAATCATGGGTGTCATCCTGTTAAAAACGTTACCCAGTAACAGTAGACAATGTGATTGGTCAATGTTTTTAGCAAGGAGACACTAATGACATATGTTTTTTATTAACTTTGCTATGGTTTTATATTGTTTTAATGTTTTTATGGTTTTATATTATTTTAATTTTTTAATTGTATTTTATGGTCTTGGTACCGACTGTAAAGTGCCCCAGGTCACCTGCGGGCTGAGATGAATGGTATATAAATATAGTAAATAATAAATAAATAATAAATAAATAACATGGTCTGGCCATTCCATGTTCATCATTCATAGTTCTGTGTTATCTATTCTGCTGCATTCTCAAAATCTTGCTCAAAGAGCCAGGTCTTTACTTTTTTTCAGAAAGTCAGGAGGGAGGGGGCCGATCTAATAACCCTGGGGAGGGAGTTTGATAGCCGGGAGGCCACCACTGAGAAGGCCTTGTCGTTTGTCTCTGCCAATCGCACTTGTGAGGCAGGCGGGATCGAGAGCAGGGCCTCCCCAGATGATCTTAAGCTCCTAGATCGTAGTCTCGCGATACTCCTGTTGCCAAAATCTCGGCTACTTAATCCCTGCGGCCCACGCAGACGCGATTTGGACCTTCTCGGCTGCTGCCTCGGTCGGTCGCCGCCTCTGCTTGTGATCCGGCTACTCCTGGATCCTTTGCGTTTGGGAAGGTAGGCTAACCTTTATGTTATTATTATGTAATTGTGTTTGGATGCCCCTTATGTATTCCCTCCCTGCATTTCCCCTTAGTAAAAGATTATATTTGATTGTATGGATGCCTCTTATGAATTGTAAGTAAATTGGAGCTGGGGGAGGGGCGGGGGCGGGGCGGAGCCGGGGTGGGGGCAGACCCTTCGGCCCCCCAGGTCATCAGTGACCGGAATTCAGGCCCCTGGGCTGGTTGAAGTTGGACAGCCCTGTCCTAGATGGTTCATAGGAGGAGATACAGTACATTTGGACAGGTAAGCTGGGCAGGAATCGTTTAGGGCTTTATAGGCTAAAGCCAGCACTTTGAATTGTGCTCGGTGGCAAATTGGCAGCCAGTGGAGTGGGGTCCAGTGATGGTTTCTTCAACAGCAGTTTTATCACAGCTTGTTTTAATCTCACCTTCCCGAATATAATATGAGAAAAGAGTTCATTTAGAGAGGTCTTGAGGGTGAACCTTTCTTTGTGACTAGATTGGGAGAGACCAGTTGAGCTCCCCCCCCCCCTCTCTCTCCTCAGGCCCACCCAGGCAGTTGGATTGATGAGTCTGGAACTCGCACCTGGCGCTTCGCCTTTGGTTTTGTGTGTTTCAATACGCATTTTGTAGAAATACGTTTTAAGAGGTGTATTTTCAAGAATGTTTTTCGTTGAATGTGCTTCTTATAAGGTTGCAACCTGGTCCCGAGCCATATTATTATTATTACTATTTGAAACACAACAAGATGAGTCCAAAGCAGACACTCTGCTGGCGGTTGTATTGGATCACACGTCGGAGACTTCCCAAGTATCTAAAAGTGCAGGCCAAGGTCTTTAGACACAGTGTGCCCATCACCACTGGGACCCCCTTGACTGGTTTGTGTCAGAGTCTTTACAATTCAATCTTTAAACCCTCATATTATGTCAGCTGCTGTTATTGTTGTTGTTATTATTATTGGCCCTTCAGCCATGTAAGAATACCCTACTAAAGCCTTCCTAGATGTCCCGTGTAAGCTATATTTGAAGGCCTCCAAAAATCGAGAGTCTTGCCTTTGTAGGTTCTTGGGCAGTTTAAATAGTTGGAAAGGGATCCCCAAAGGCCATCTGGTCTGATCCATTCTGCCATGTACAACAACACAACTGAATCACTCCCGAAAGATGCTCACCCAACCTCTGTTTGAAGGCCTTCAAAGAAGGAGAATGTTCCATGCTGAAAAGCAATCCATATTGGAATAGAGTTGGAACCCCAAAGGTGATCCAGACCGACCTCCTCCCATCCCATAATAATAATAATAGTAGTAGTAGACACATCACCTTCCAAGTCAATCCATATTGAAACAGTTGGAAGAGAACCACAGAGGTCATCCAGACTAACCTCCTCCCATCCTATAATAATAATAATAATAGACCCATCACCTTCCAAGTCAATCCATATTGAAACAGAGTTGGAAGGGAACCCCAAAGGTCATCCAGACCCAGTAAGGTGGCCTTTGCAGCTGGCAGATGGTAATCTTGTCAGCGCCGATTGTTTTTAAGTGCAGGCCAAGGTCTTTAGACACTGCACCCAGTGTGCCGATCACCACTGGGACCACCTTTACTGGTTTGTGCCAGAATCTTTGCTGTTCGATCTTTAAATCCTCATATCGTGTCAGCTTCTCCAGTTGTTTCTCATTAATCCTGCTGTCACCTGGGATTGCAATTTCGACAATCCATACTTTGTTTTTTAACACGATTGTGAGATCAGGAGTATTGTGCTCTGTAACTCCGTCTGTCTGAATCCGGAAGTCCCAGAGTAGCTTGACGTGTTCCTTCTCTGTAACTTTTTCCGGCTTGTGATCCCACCAGTTCTTTGTTGCAGGCAGGTGGTGTTTGTGGCACAAGTTCCAATGGATCATCTGAGCAAGGGTGTTGTGCCTCTGCTTGTAGTCTGTCTGCACGGTCTTCTTGCAGCCGCTGAGGAAGGGATCTATTGTTTCATCTGCTTCCTTGCAGAGTCCACACTTGGGATCTGTCGTTGACTTTTCAATTCCGGCTCTGATGGCATTGGTTCGAATGGCTTGTTCTTGGGCTGCCAGAATCAGGCCCTCCTTTGTCTCCTTTTAAAAAGTTCCATTTCTGAGCCACAGCCATGTTTCTTCGTTGTCCATTTGACTCTCAGTTTTGCCCAGGAACCGTCCGTGGAGAGAGAGAGAGAGAGAGCTTTCTTTGGCCAGTTTTCTCTCCTGCCCTGGATTGTGTTTTTACGGTATTCACTTTTTGTCTTTTGCACTTCAAGCTGTTTACTACTATTGACTTCCCTCCATGTTGGTTCTTGACTGCCTTTCCCATCATCTGCCAGCGTGTGTTTGTCTTCTTCTACCGCTTGTTTCCCTTGCAGAAGACCTCTCTCTGCCTCCTGATTTTCTGGGCAGGTCAAGTCTGTCGACATCCCTACGCGGGTGTCATGAGGAGTGGATTGTCATCAGTTTCCTTGTTTTTCTGTCCAGATCATCCAGCTTGTGTCCAGTTTACAATTCCATTATTATTATTTCCAGAATTTTCATATTGGTGACACTCTGTTCCAAGTGGATCATTCAGAACACAATAATTCAGTTTTCCTAGAAAATCGGAGGTTAAACCAAGCCTGTCTAAGAATTATAGTGGGTTAAAGCACTGAGCTGTTGAACTTGCTGACCGAAATGTCACAGGTTCAAATCTGCGGAGTGGGGGGAGCTCCTGCTGTTAGCCACAGTTTCTGCCACCCAGCAGTTTGAATACATGCAAATGTGAGTAGATCAATAGGTACCACTTATACGAGAGGATAAAGGTGCTCCATGCAGTCATGCTCGCCACATGATTTCGTGAAAACAGCCGGTAGGGTAGGTAGTCTGTTAGAATTGTTAGGAATTGAAGTCCAAAACAAGGAGAGCTCAAGTTGGCCTGTGCCTGTTTTAAAGAATACCAATGATACTCAATTCTGTTGTAATGTTTCATATATTTGTAGATTTGAAATTGTATTGTAATGTAAATGGCTTTATTTATTTCACAACATTTATATGCCTCCTTCTCAACCCCGAAGGGGACTCAGAGCGGCTCTCACAAGCAAAATGCAAATACAACATACTATGTTATTGTATTGCACAACACCAATACTACATATCACATTGTACCATAACATACCACAATATTATTAGTAATATTACATGTAACATAAAATATACAATTATAATATATTATTAGTAGTAGTATTATATTGAATTACATTACATTGTCAGTATTATATGCATATACAATACTAGCTGAACCCGGCACGCGTTGCTGTGCCATGTCTCTGTGTCTCTCTCTCTCTCTCTCTCTCTCTCTCTCTCTCTGTATCCCTATCCCTATCTACCTATCTCTCTCTCTCTATAACTTCCTGTGTTTGTCTGTCTCTCTCTCTATCTATCCCTATCTTTATCTATCACTGTGTCTCTCTGTGTATATTATTCTCCATCACACTCTCTATCACTCGCTCTCTGTGTGTCTCTGTATATCTGTGTACTCACTCTGTGTGTATCACCCAATCTCTCTCTATGTACCACTCTCTCTCTATTCCTATCTATCACTCCCTCCCTCCCTCCCTCACTCACTCCAGCTCTCTCTCTCTCTCTCTCTCTCTCTCTCTCTCTCTCTGGGATGACATATCCTCTCTGTGTGTGTGTGTGTGTGTGTGTGTGTGTGTGTGTGTGTCTCTGTGTCTCTCTTTCCCCCGTCTCTCTATCTCACTCTCCCCTCTCTCTGTCACTCTCTCTCAGACGCGTTGCTGTGCCCTATTTAGGAGATGTGAGAAAGTATATGTAAGGGTTGGAATTGATGTTACTAATGGTCTTGGTGGGTGTGTGCATGTGTATATATGTATATGTGCGTGTATATGTATGTGCATGTGTATATGTGTGTAGGTATATATGTATGTATGTGTGTGCATGTGTATATATGTGTGCGCATGTATATGGGTTTGTGCATGTGTATATATGTATATGTGTGTGTATATGTGTGTGCATGTGTATATGTGTGTATGTATATGTGTGTGTATGTGTATGTATATATATGTGTGTGTGTATATATGTGTATGTATATATGTGTATGTATGTGTTCATGTGTATATGTGTGTGTATGTATATGTGTGTATGTATGTGTATATAGGTATATGTGTTCATGTGTATATGTGTGTATGTATGTGTATATATGTATGTGTGTGTGTGTATATATGTTTGTGAATGTGTCTATATGTATAGATGTGTGTGTATGTGTATATGTGTTTATGTATGTGTGTGTATGTATTTATGTGTGTGAAAGGGGGAAGAATGACATGGGAATGAGAGGGTGGAAAGTGGGGAAGGTTGGGATTGGGAAGTGGAGGGAGAGGGGCTGGAGAATGGGGGAAGTTTAGATTGGGAGAGGAAGGAGGAATCTACAAAAAGGGAAGAGTGGGGTGGGGAATGAGTGGCAGAGAAGTGTGTGTGTCTGTGGGGGGGGTGGGGGAGTGAGACGGGAAGGAAGAGGTTTGCCCTGGCCAAGGAG